>JAOVVB010134147.1:0-12201 GCA_028570985.1 Heterobranchus longifilis | reverse complement strand
GTGCGTGCGTGCGTGCGTGCGTGCGTGCGTGCGTGCGTGGACGGATGTTTAAATCTGACAACACGGAGAAGAGTGTAAGAAACTGAACTGTGTTTTAATTTGTGTGTTTAGGCGACACCAGAGCTTTGTGTGACGATATGAAGGACTTTGCCCACGACTACATCGACTACAGCAACATGGCGAAACAGCTCATCCCCGAGACCAACACAGTTCAACACTGGTCCAAAATTATAGAAACCAAGTACGTACTGTCTGTCCTTGTTGTATGGCCTTCAAGCCTGTTTTTTTCCAAAGAGCAGCGGATAAACAGAGAGGGTGTTTTTCTCCGGGGCAACTTTGGGTTGTGCCCGACACGCACAGCGAGGTTACACCCTGGGGAAGGTTTTCTGAGGTCACTGAAAAATGCTTATTTCATTATAATTAATGTCCATCGGGAAAAGCAGTGTTTATTTATAGCCTCAGAGACCTGGGCGCCAGAGTGCACTCTTTAAAAATTCAAATCTCCACCACTGGATGCTGCAAATATGGGCACTGATTTTATTATTTTATTATTATTCAGTGGGTTTTACTTTGCATCTTATGTTATGTATTCTATATGTTCCATTTGAAACGTGTTTTATCTTGCACAAAGTGAAGATGCAAAATACATATAATAAAAAAGAAAGTAATGCAGTGCAGGAGAGGAAGGAATTATTTAGAGTCCTTCCCTATTTAATTAAACAAATATAAAAATGAGATTATTACTGAGATTACATTCTATCTCTGTTTTTATGTTCATTCTGTGTCATGTAATTACCATATTGTTAAGCACTTTATGCTGCTTTTCTTGTATGAAAGGTGTTATTATTATTATTATTATTATTATTATTATTATTATTATTATCACACTCTTTTCTCTCAGGAACCACCTGGAGGATATGAGAAAATGTTTCAAGGACCCGGTGAACAGCGGTGCGTTTGATAACGTGACTCATGGTCTGGGTCTGGGGATGTTGGACGTAGCCTTGGATATGATCGTTATGGTTATTGAACAGCAGATCCGGATCCTGTCGGGCGCAGCGGCGTCAGACCCGGCTGACTCTGGTCCACCGATGCGGCGTATCCGCAGGCGCCACCGCAAAACCCGCTCGACTGACGAGAACCCTCACAAGGTGTCCGGAGGGGTCAAAGATCAAGGGAAGGTCATTTCAAAAGGCAAGGGGCGAGGCCGAGCCAGGAAGAAGATCAGGCAGGAAACTGCAGCTGCCGTTCCCATGGAAACCCAAGCAGAGCAGTGCAAGCCAGACGATGTGGAGAGTAACGTGCTCACCCTGGTTTCTGTTGGATACGAGACCGTTTCCAGTGGACTCAACGCAGCGGGAACTGTTTGACACCTGGTCACATGACCGGTCCAAAGAACCAATCACTGTCCCATTCACAAGGGACACTCAGCGATGGGACACAACGTCACATCTTGAAGTCCAACTTAAAGGAATAGTTTGACATTTTGGGAAATACACACATTAACTTTCTTGCTGATAGTTAGATGAGAAGATACCGCTCATGTCTGCACTAGGGGTGTCACGATTCGATTAGACTTTTGGTTTTAAGGTCAGAATGAGATTACATTTTTGATTTAAACATTTGTTTTGAAACACTAAAAGCTAGGCCATTGTTAGACTCTCGCGTCTTGATTCGTAAAGATCAACACCTCATAGGTTTTGGACCCTGACAACGGTCATTTACATTTTCATTTTATTCTTTAAAAAAAAAAAGTATACTAAAAGTACTACAAAAACAAAGAGTAATCCCTCTCAGTCATCACTTGTGACTCACTAGAAGTGTGTGTCTGTCCCTGCAGAGATTCTGTCCTCTGGATGTATTTTCTTATTTTACTGACGTTTCTACATGTGAAGTTTTTACACATTGTTTTTTTGCACAGATTAAACAAACAAGAGCTTCTGAGGTTCTTGTAGGCAGATTTGGTTCTCTTTGGACAGAGCCAGGCTAACTGTTAGCAGTCTTTATGCTAAGCTAAGCTAAGATAAGATAAGCTAAGCTAAGCTAAGCTACTGCTCCTGCTACATATTTAATGACAGACATGAGAGTCGTATCTTGTCTAACTCTTGGCAAGAAAGCTGATAAGCACATTTCCCAAAGCGCTGAGCTATTCCTGTGTTTCTTTAGTAGCAGGTTTCATATGTGTGTAGCTAAATGAATCCAATGATATATTATTTTTGTATTATATGTTTCAGACAGTAAATCCGCAGGATGTATGTACAGTGTAAATGTAAATCAAACCTCCATGCAGGTGTACAGCCCATCATGTAGAACAGATCATATCAGAGCTCTGGATTATATTTTCTCTCTGGTGGTACAGTGTCTCCTGTTTCCCTGTTGTATTTATTGTTTAGTTTTCCAATTGTTCTGTACTAGATTGTTGAAAATAACTGTTTTTACTGGAACCTCCAGAGTTGAGTTAAATATAAAGATTTAATTTTCATAACTACTTTGATTCTGTTATTGCATTGTGATAGATGGCATGCCTGGAGAAAAGCTGTACTTGAATTGGTTCATTATTGAGCAAAAAAATGGCTTCATATATTTAATTTGGGAGTTTACGTGACTTTAACATTGTGGCATTTGTTTAATTACAGGAGAGAAGAAAGGACATTGATTTATTTATTTTAAATCTACAATCATTTAACATATTGTGATGATGTTGAGACTCATTTTTCATAGTTATAGAGATCATTTACAATAGTTGAATTACACAGAGACATCAGGCATTTTGGGAAAAATGCCATCTAATAATACACTTGTGTACAAAAACAGATGCCAGGTGCCCACCTGCCTGCGTTGTTGTTTTGGCTTGGATTTACTCAAAGCTGAAAGGCATTGTGGGAGATTTTAGGGTGGTAAGAATACACTCAGCAGAGTCAGCCAAGTGCTAATACCTTAACTGCACACACGCACGCGCACACACACACACACACACACACACAGGGAGGGGGAGCGAGAGCAGCTTTGGTGAGGATTTGCTCCGTATTAACCCTGAGAGGGGACAGAGCCAGCTGGAGTACATGGAAGACAGACTCGACAGGCGTTTACATAAAAACAAACTAATTTTTTTTTTGCACAAACCAACAGTGCATGATGGGAAGAGAGTGCAGCAGTGGGATTAAAGCGAGAGGCAGTGTAGGCTGAAGTAGCTAATGAAAAGAAAGAAATCTGGCAAAAGGTGAATAACAAAAAAGTGTTGCGTATTCTGCATGGAGATGTCAACCTGAGAAAGTTGCACCACCAGCTGTTGCACATAGCAGAATGGGACACCTTAATGTGCCACTCATGTACACTTACGCACGTTCCCACAGGGATAAACACAGATCCAGTCGACTGCAGCCCTACACACCAAACGGTGAGTGGAACAGTGTCGTGATTTAGTTACCAGTAGATGTGGGATCGTGATATTGGATTTCATGTGGTTGTAATACCTTTTATTCATTCACAGAAGCGACAAACTTTTGTTTTAGTAATACTCACACTTCACGGTCACACATGGGACCTGCTGGTGCAGCCAGACTTCATACTGGTGGCTGCTGAGCAGCTTAATTACACAAGTTAAGGGTTAACTGGCTTGCAGTAATTTTTGGTGGGAGGAAAATGTTTTTCATTCACACTTTCACAGCGAGTGAAGAGATTCAAACTTGTGATCTTTCAGTGATGATTTCTTAAAGGACCATGCCAGTGTTGTATACTAATGTACTGCTGAACATCCTCAAATGCATCCTTGAGTCCTTGAGTTGTATTTGGATCATACTCTCCTCCGTTCACACTGCAAGCCTTAGCGCTGATTCTTTTTCTCAGATCTGCATTTTTTGGTTTATCAGATTCCAGTGTGAACTGACCTTTTACTGACCCCATGTATGACTCCTAATATGTCTCCGTCTCCCCACAGACAACCTGAACAATGCATTAGGAGCCATCAGAGTCCTCGGTTTGGAACTGACCGCAGACGAACTGAAACCACATCTGAACACCGTGCTGACCAACATTAAGGAGAAGAGTGAGTTCATTTACACTCTGTTACACTATGATGTCTCATTTCTATTATATTATATATATGGAATATATTTCAGGCTATGTTATCCCCCAAGCCTCGGCTATAACACTATCTGCGAGATAAATACATCAAAACGTGTCATAGGTTTCATATAATGTCAGGTCTCAGGGTTATTTTTTGTCTTTCATTTGTGATTTGAATTGCAAAATGCCAGCAGCCCCGCTGCCACATGCAATTTACATATTTATGTCTTTCCCACAAGTATACCTTAAGACATATTGTCTCCTCCCACTCAGCGGCAGATATATCATAACAGCTCCCCATGGAAGGATAAAAAGCACACCGGTGAGGGATGTGCAGGGTGAGAGGCTGTGAAGGGATCAGGTGTATGACAGCTGTAAGTCCTCGGTAGACGCTAAGCTGTATTTGTGTCTCCTAGCAGGACAGCAGCAGGGACGTAGAGAGGCAGAGGAGGTAAAGACGGGTTAGAGAGATCACGTTGAAACAGATTCAATTCTGTGCCATTCTGCTCAATGATCAAAAAAAATTATATGTGCTATTTTCTTTGGCTTTGGCCTCATGAAGTCACTATAATATGTCATGTTTATTGTGTATTTGTATCAGCGTTTACACGTGTCTCCTTGTGTCCAGATAAAGGTGCTGCTGAGCAGGTAGTGATCAGTGGGATTCTGCCCATTCTGGCCGTGTCTCTGAGGAGCAGAGGGCCTGTCACTCTGCTGACCGCACAGCTGGTGGCTGAACTCGCCAAGGAATGCAAGTTTTTATACAGATGTGTTATTTATACATAGTTTCTGATTTAAGCTCTTGATTCTGAGGTGCATTTCCTGCTGGCTGGCCTTAAAGCATGCTGGATCAATCTTTATATATGTGTTCATCAGTGTAGTTTTACGTTCATTCATTGAGTTTTTTTTTTGTTTCCTGTCAGCTGTGGTTCGTAAAGGTTTCGGTGATGCGGGTCTGGTTACTGCTTTGCTGTCTGTGCTGACGAGTCCAGACCAAGAACTGCTCCTTCACTCTGTGAGAGCCATCTCACGCATATCTTATAGCAGCTGTAAGTCAAATAAATCCATCAATGTCATTGAAATAATTATGTGTTTAAAGGTCTCATATAACGCTCACTTTCAGGTTCATATTTCTACTAAAACATGTTTATATGCTTTAATGTTCAAAAAACACATTATCTGTCTGAATGTGATCACTCTGTCTGAAACGCTCCGTTTTAGCACCTGTCTCTTTATAATGCATATATGTTATTGCATGAGACCATCACATACAAAATTTGAAGCCAAAGTTCCACTTTGCATCTTATGTTATTTGACATCAGGTCGCTGTGAAGCAATGTACTATAATTCTCCTCATGTAAACACCTGTTTTCTGCACCTCTCCTGTCGCCTTCAGCTAAGCTGCAGGAACTGTTACTACGTCGAGGGGCAGTGCCTCGTCTTGTTGTCATCCTGCTCTGTTTCTCCGATAACGAGGCCCTGGAGGAAGTGTGCCTCCAGGCCCTCTGTAACCTCAGTGGCATGGGAGTGGCAGAGGAGTCCGGCATGGTGTGGGAGAGGGGTGCATCTGTGAGGCCAGGGGAGTTGGTTTTTCACGGCGTTTCTCCTCACACCTGTGCTTTTGCCTCCTCCGTGACTCTGGTGTGCGTGTCTCAATGGGCGCCGGATCAGTACGCGGTCAACATCGAGGTTTTCCAGCGCTGCTCCTCCTCTTTCTGGAACCTTTACGGGAACCAGCGGACCGCTCGTTGGTTCCCGTTCTCCAGCTTCGGAAGCTGTTCCAACCTGTACAAGGTGATCAAGTTCTCTACGAAGAATGTTCCTCGAACCAAAAGTCTGAAGACTCGCGTGTTCCACACTTTCCTCTGACAGCTTAAATACTGAAAACTGACAGAGAAAACTCAGAGGGTTACTACAATCACTAATTACACCACCAACTACTGGTACACACCAAAACATCAGGGGATGTTTACACCCTGTAAACCTGCATGTACACTTGGACAAACTGCCTCTTGTCTACTCCTGTTGACTTCTATCTTATACTTTTGTTTTGTTGGCATTTTGACTTTTACAAATACCGACATTCATGTGAACGGACGTTAGAACCAACGACACAAGTCCTTCCTCCCATGACGACTGTAGAAATATATCAACTCAATAACAAAACACAGTCTGGTTACCGGCCACTAGTGGCATCATGGCCCCTGACTCCCATCAGCCACTGCGGCGCACTGTGGCATGACGTCATGTTGCCAGGCTCTGTTATAGGATCCTCTGTCACACAGTTCTCTCTGTGTTTTGTGCAATAGATGAATCAGGGATAAGGAAAATGCCATAAATTAATGAAAATGATGTATCCAAAAATGAATGTTATGACGACTTGCTGTTTATTTGTGCTTGAAATGATTGTGAATTTCTTTCCTCAGCAGCAATATTAACCATGTTTGTTTCTGCAGTGCCATTTTTGATTATGGCTCACTCGATGTTCTTGATCTTTGACACTCACTTTAAAATAATAAAATATCTTGACTTTTAATGTGTGTATGTGTCTGTACAGCAAGCAACCAAGGCCATTGTTAAATTAATAAATAACTCATGTGCATGAATGTGTAATATGCTTGGAAAAACTTCTGTTAGCTTGACATTCTTTACATATATTTCATGTGATACAATTGTTTATGTTCTGTTAATTCATGCACACAAATTATTGACTTGAGGATAAAAATGACTATTTTCTTACAGACTGACAAAAACAGACAAGCAACTAACATATAAGACATTACTATTTCTTGCACAATTGGAGATCCCAAAATACCAATTTGTGAGTTAAAAAAACATACAATCCCATATGTACAGAATAGTTTTGCATGTGGTGTTTCCTTTATTTTGTTCACCCTTTTCACTTTACCTTTAAATTTAATTTATTCAGGGTTCCTTACACCATAACTCGCCTCGAAACTCTCAGGCACTGAATCATAAAGGACAAACTGTGAGGCCACATATGATGGATCTGCTAAAAATATGGCTGCACTGGGCACAATCACCTGAATCTTAGATTCCAGGGAAATGACTATGGAAGTATGCAGGCTAACCAGCGAGGAGACATGCTAATGGTCATAGTCTCACATTTAATTTGACACCTAACAGGGTGGTTAAAATCTGTGAAACAGCCATGAGTCAGTTATTCCTCAACAAGAATATCAGATAACATGCAAATATGTCCTCATTGTCTCTTTCCATTTCTCTCTCACACACTGTCTGACTTATGTGGCTGTTAAAAGTCCAAAGATAGTCCACGTGACAGCACCTGAGGATCCAACAGCCCCTCTCAGGTGCAATCAATCACTGATTAGAGGCATTTCTCCTTTTGTTCCTCCTTGTGTTTGACCGATAAGTCTCTTCCAGTGATTTCCACCCAACATGTGCAGCCTTTCTGAGCCAACTTGATTACTCAAGTTTAACACTAGATGGCATGCATGTGCTTTGTAGAAACCTTTGTGGTCATCGTACAGTGCAATATTAAAATGGAATGGCTCTTTGTGACTTTGCACACACACATGGACTGAATGTAATCATGACAGGCTGCCTGACTGCACATCTCAGTGGATATTCTCAGGTATTTACATAGATTTAATTGGTTTACTTTCCCTTGCTGATATTAAAGTGGTTTGTGATAGTGTCTAAGTTAAACTGAGCACTTGCCCTTTTGACTGTAAATCTGTTAAATACAAATGCCAACACAAAGATAGACGCACGTGTATCCCACTCTCAGTCTTTCTCCCATTTCTCTTCCTCTAATTACCTCTCTTATTGGTTCCATCCCGCCGCAGGCGTCCAAACGCAGGGGCACGTCCTCTAATCAATCCTAACTTGATTAGGACTCTGGGAGCCACTTAAATATTTGATGCGCTAGAAGAGCTGAGGCTTTGGAATTATTTACAGGTAGACAAGAGGCACACACATCTCTTCTTGACCAACTTGATCGGATGGGAAACTGTGCACCTGCTGACTCGTGGAACGAAAACATATTTACATAAGAAAACAGCGTTATAGACAGACTAACAGGCATTGATAATCTCATTATAGATGATAATTAGTACATTAGTGTCCATCTAAAACCAGTCGAGTTGCAGTTTACATCCATGTCTGTCCAGACTCATAATTTATGTACAGAAGTATTAAGTGTATTTTTTGGTGAACCGTGAACCGTTTGACACACATGTTGAACCCAGCAGCACAGAAGATCTAAACAATCACCACACTTTCAAGATTAGTGTCACCAAATCTGTATCCGACCAAATGTCTCTCCTTCTTTATGGCGCTGAGTACTGGCCAGAAAAGTGTTGTTGTAGAACATTATGTCACAATGAAGTTGACCTTTAAAATTATAGATTTTTTGGCTTTTTGCCTTTATTGAGAACACAGCCGAAGATCGGCTTTGTGGGTTTCCAAAATAAAGAATAATCAGAAAAGCAAAAGACAGCAAAAAAGTCTAAAAGGGCCTAAAAACCAGAGTTTCTGGCTGACAATGTCTGCTGAAATGAGGTGGATGGAGGAAGGATCAGAATCAGGATCAGGATCCCCACCTCTCTTAAGCCCTCAGGAAAAAGGCGTCGGCCCTGATTGGCCAAGCTGCTTTCAATTATTAATTAGGAGCCAAACCTCAGAACCTGCACGACAGGTGATCTGAATCTCCCTCCAATCAACTCCGTGACTTTCAGCTGAAACTAATTTGGGAAAAGAGAAATGCCAGCAAGTTCCAAAGAAGGAGGGACAGCTACATTTATTTCACACCAGGGAGCAACATTGTCTTACATTCCTCTTATATGTTCTCTTAACTTTAGGTTAAAAGAAAACAAAAAACCTCAGGACTCTGCAGTAGTAAAAATCTATGTAGTGTTAAATAAAATTAAACAACGTAAACTTGTGATTATCCTTGTGATTTTCCAATCAAAAACTCAGCTAAAACATATCATAATCTAATATATAAATACACTAATATACAACAAATCTAAATTTGATTATATGACATTCATGTGTTTTTATATCCTCAAAGCAAAAAAGACAAAATATTGTATTTTAAAAACACAAGTATTAACAAAATAAGAACAAATAGTGGATATGAATAAAAAATAAAAAAAAGAGTTTGTATATCGCTT
Organism: Heterobranchus longifilis; assembly: GCA_028570985.1. Lineage (NCBI taxonomy): Eukaryota > Metazoa > Chordata > Actinopteri > Siluriformes > Clariidae > Heterobranchus > Heterobranchus longifilis. Next base: position 2,977 of record JAOVVB010134147.1, on the reverse strand, counting down.
CCTGCATGAGGCCCATTGTCTCTTATTTACTTAATATTTACCATTTGGTGGTCCATATTGCACAGGATATAAATACTGAAAGTTTATATATTTTATTGCCACACTGCTGTCAAAAAAATACACTTTTTCTGCAGCTGTTGGCTCGGTGTTTGCACAAACACACAAAGTGTTTAATAAATAGCTCCACTTCCACTCTGTAATCGGAGGCGCAGGAAGCCTGCATATATTACTTTTAATATAAGACTTATTAATAATGCATGACGAACTTTGCATTATATGCCCTCAAACCCAGATAACATAGCTGAAGACTGTTTTATTGCTTGTCTTTGCAAATGAGTCATTTAAACTTTAATCCTCTTGTTGATTTTTGCAGAAACAACTGCATGTAATTGCATTAGGATTTCATGGCGCTGGGATTCTAATTACTGCTTTCGTCATTTCTCTATTGTGGCCTCAGTTATTCTTAGCCTGTAGCATCTTTCAGCGATAGACAACAATGATCCACCATGTTGACTCACAATGTGCACACAAAATATGCTGGCAAACACAGAGACACAGGATATTATGGTGTGATTTCACACACACACACAGACAAACACAACATCTGCAGATATGGACACAAACCAGCACACAGTACACACACAGGCCCAGTCACCAGAATAAAATGGATGTGTTACATTTGTACGTTTCATATGTATCATATCAATGTTTCTAAAGTGACGTAATTCAAATCATATGTAGATGAGCTGAGTTTCTCATCAGGAGGTGGAGGGGATGAAACCTGGCGACAAAACCGAGTATTTTAAGCCAAGACTTTTCCTATTTCTAACTCTAACCAAGTGCTTTTTGTGCCAAGAACTTCCCACACATTAACTACAGCCTTGTGACATCATAAATAAAAAACTGAAACATAAAGAAACATAAAGTTTCAACATATCTGCTACATATAAAAAGTGTAACACATTGGTGGTTTGCAGAAATGTACAATGGCAACATTTATTCTGGTGATTGGGAGAAGTACCACAGACACGCACGCACGCACAAACATGCAATCACTTTGATAGATCCTTCCTCAGGGGTTTGCCTCTTGTCTTTAAATATAACAGGTTTGTTTGTTAAGCAGATAAGATGGACCCCTGATTCTCCGCCTCTCTGACACCCTGCCGCCTTTGTAGCCGGCCAAATTCTCACTGATGGACTTCTGTGACAGGTCGATGACAACTTTCATCAGCAGAGACTTCAGGATTAGCATTAACCAATCGATGCCTCTGTCAAGTGCAAGTGAGTTTTTGGACAGAGCCGCTCGGCTGTATTGTGTGCAGTTCTTACTGGGGGCCTCGACCAGAAGACAGCGTGTGAGAAGAGTTCAAACCTAATGCCAGGGGAAAGTGAAATAAGGTTGCCTGATAGATTTTTAAACAAGTTGCGCCTCAATTTCCTTTGGTGGTAAATGTTCTCGGGCAGGTCGCTCCAGAGCCTCGGGGCCCTGATCACAAAAACTCTGTTCCCTTTAGTTTTTCATGTGGATGACCTCTGCCTGAGGATCTCAAACAACGAAAAGGTTCAGAAAAGATTAAAATGTCTAAAATAGAATCTGGAGCCAGGTCAGGAAGAGCCTTAAAAGTAACCAACAAGTTCTTAAAATCACTCCTAAAACAAACAGGGAGCCATAAGGAGGCTGAAACAGGTGTGATGGATCACACCTCTTCACAAGTCACAAGTCTGACCTCTCTTTTTTGGTCTCATATGTCCTTGGATCCAAAGAGCAAATATCTTTTGATTCCTGCATTTGTAAAGTAGCACTCCTCAACCAATCCATGCTCTCTAAAAATGTTTTAATCAAAAAATAAATCTTTTTTCACATGCAAAATCTCAGATGGATGAGTGTAATGTCATTCTTAGACGTGTGGTTTCTTTTAATTCAAACGTGCTATACAAACAGGTGAACTCGCTACATTTTAGCACCAGAAAAGACTTTTGCATTCTTTTACCTCTGTCACTCAAGGTTGGAGTCTTGCCTTGCTAACGGCACTAAAGCAAGATGAAGAACTGCAACTCTCGTATAGCAGCCTTGTGCTTTTCCTGAAAATAATGCAATGCCAGACAGTCTAGCCTTGGCCGTCATAAATAATGTTACACTAAAATGACAAATTGTCCATAAAGCCACAATAAAAAACCTAATAGGATCAGAGGTGATGTCTATCCAATGAGACTTTACTATGTGGAAATCTGATCCTTTAACATTTTATTATCCAAAATGTATTTATGTTAGCAATTTGGATTGTTTTATTTATTTATTTGCATGCCAAACAACAAAAAAATACTTTTCCTAATAAGAAGAAATGGGATGCTGCTATGTTGCTATTTGATTCTGAGGGACTGATGTTAAAAGTCGATGTTTTCCATTGAGGTTTTAATATTTTTATTACCTGGGCAAAATGGCTGCCAAGCAGCAGACAGCAGGAGACCACAGAGCCAGCTGAATGCTAACACACCTGTGGTTGCCCTGTCATGGTATGATGCTGTACCAGGTTATGACAAGCAGATGTTAAACTCAACACCAAAGAGCCCACCGCATCCCAGACATCTTATTTTTACCCAGGGATGTCAGAGAGCTGAATGGTCGGTTCAAACGCCGGCTCCTTCACTTCTATTTCTGTTCCGACATCACAAGCAAACGCGGCACAGATGTAGCTCTCTCCTGCTGCTCTGAGCGACAGAATAAGGCTAGTACTGGAACAGGCAACAACAACCACGACCAAACACTGAGGCAGCGCTTCAGGCGTGTGTGTCTGTGTGTGCATGTAAATGTGTGTGTGTAGTGGCGGGTTGGTGGGAGAGGAGGCCATCTGTCCTGGCCTATTACGTCCATCACAGGAGGGCCTTTCCACACACACACGCACGCACGCACGCATGCACGCACACACACACACACACACACACACACACACACACACACACACACACACACACACAC
>JAOVVB010134095.1:0-12203 GCA_028570985.1 Heterobranchus longifilis | reverse complement strand
TCATGATGATTTTGCACTTTTAAAGACATTTGTGACAGTGTTATGGCAGTTATGATTCTGGCGGCCTGAGCCACCGTCTGCATTGACATTCTGTCAGTTTCACTAAAGAGTGCTGCTGTGCTCCAGTAATGAGTAACGCCAGCTCATACCTCTCAGAAATTAAGATATAGTTTGAGGAAACTATAAAAATGACCATCTGGACGAGACGTGGGGCGATATGAGCATTTCTTGATGCGATTATCCTGGCAAAAATAAGTGCGATTCACGATGTTATCCCGATAATCAACGAAATGTTTAAAACTCTTAAAACGGCACTAAAACACACACACATTATGACTTTTTTCTTGAAACATTACGACTTTTTTCTGGAAACATTACGACTTTTTTCTGGAAACGTTTCGACTTTTTTCTCGAAACATTACGACTTTTTTTTTTTAAACATTACGACTTTTTTCTCGAAACATTACGACTTTTTTCCGGAAACATTACGACTTTTTCTTTTTTAAACATTACGACTTTTTTCTCGAAACATTACGACTTTTTTCCGGAAACATTACGACTTTTTTTTTTTAAACATTACGACTTTTTTCTGGAAACATTACGACTTTTTTCTGGAAACATTACGACTTTTTTTTTTTTAAACATTACGACTTTTTTCTCGAAACATTATGACTTTTTTCCCGAAACATTCCGACTTTTTTCTCACAACGTTCCGACTTTTTTTCTCTTAACATTACAACTTTTTCCTCATAAAATTATGAGTTCTTCTCTTAACGCTGGAATCACTTTTCCTTACATTTTATTTTGTGACTTTTTTCTCAAAACATTGCGATTTTTTTCTCTAAACATTACGACTTTTTCTCAAAACATTACGACTTTTTTTTAAAGAAACAGATATTTTTATTGCATCACAGACAAGTAAAATTAAATGAGTCTGGTGGCTTTGAAGAGAGCGATATAATGTCTTAATTTCCCCGCTGTAAAGGGCTGTCTGATGATAAACTGTGAAAATATACTAAATATAGCATACACTTAAACTTTTTTTAGGTGGCTAAAATACGTTTAGCTGCTCCACAGCAGTACATTTCTTATCTTCCGTGTCTGTCCTCCTGTCTGCCGACCGCCATCTACTGTCAGTAACACACTGACTGGATAAATACTTCACACAAAAGATACAAACTATCCCTTTAACTCAACAAAATTGCACATATTATATAAGACTCCTCGTGACCTTTACTTTAGTCTCGTATTAGAATTTAATCTGTATCTGTGAAAGAAAAAAAACAAAAAAAAAACAGGCCATTGCAGAAAGCTGAAATTGTAGTTTTCTTTCCAAAGTACCATATCATTAACTCTCATCACAAAATAGAAAATCGTGGGTGGCATTTAAAAGCAAAGAAAAGCAGACATCTCATTTTGCAGTGGCACATTTAAATTTAGCCCGTCGCTGCTGTGTAATACGGTGCTGCTGCCCTGCAGCTCGCAGCAGATTTCATTAGAGCCTTCAAAGAAGTTGTGGCCGGCGTTTGAAGAAGAAGGGCAGAGAGACGGAGGGGACGCAGTGCAGCTTGACACGTTTGACGTTTATTAATGTTTTAATGAGATTCATCCGTCTGATGAGTCCCTGTCCGGTCAGAGTGATTGAAGGTTTCTGGCGTGAAGGAGATGCTGAAGGTTGGAGGATTTTTCTTGAGTTGATTGTATCCGAGCTCCACATACTAAAGCCGGTGTTTAGATAATGGAGGAGGGAGATCGGGTGTGTTCTTGGGATGATAATTTATCTAACTAATGGGGCGTGGCCGTTATACATACGTATTTAGACGGAGACTCCGATGCTGCTGCTAAAGGGAGCCAAAGCCGGAAATTAGTTTTAGCACTTATGGTTTCTCTCGTCTCAAGTCTGTTTTTATTTAGACGACAAGCTTCAGAGATTTTAACATTTTGTTCTACGATATAAAAACACGTCTGTAAATCCCCCGCTGGTGAATTTCAAAGCTTTTACGTGTGTTTAAAACAAGTGTCTAAATGAGGCTACAGAGGTTGTCGAGGACGTTAAACGTCACCGTCAGTTTAGACGGTGACATAGGATGAATTGAAGTTCGTTTACAGCCTAGCGTTAGCTTTTTACTTCTGCCGATTGCATTTCCGCTTCTAAAATCACAAAAGCATTTGAGCAAACTTTGTGGGCCGGCTACATAAAAAATCTGAAAATCTAACTTGTTTTGGCGTGGTCCAGAGATGTGCTGTACCAAATTTGGTGATGATTGCTCAAAATATGTGGGAGAAGTAGCAAAACGTTGGACACAATGGCCTAAAATCAATCTAGATGCGAATGGCTGTGGTTTATATGGATAGACTCACCGAATCCACGAAAACATTGTTTCTGAGGGTTCAAAAGTTACTGACCAAAAATAAGTTTGTTGTTATAGCGCAAATTACACTGAATTCCACACTGCGGTTCTGGAGATATGTGAATGACACACAGACACACACACAGATTCCTTGCTTTATAGTTAGATGTGTTGTATACAGTGTGTATTGTTTGGAAGAGTAAAGTTACATCTTATTGTTATTTTGCCATCTTGTGGTCAGGAAACACAGTGCACATAGATCAAATGGTATTTGATGTGTGTCCTCAGTATGCAGCCAATAATAGAAACAAGAGAAAGTACTCACATTAGAAGTGTTTTTAATGACATGCTGTTAGTCAGATGTCCCCCCCCACCTTAAATACAGTTGCTAATCCTGCTCAAGGTCGGCTCCTGATCTAATCTTCAATTTCTAATTTTGGCCGTTTGCCAGTTTACCCTTTTTCCCTGTAATCTCGTGAGTAGTCTTGAGTGCAAGAGAGGAAACTACATTACCCCAGAATAATAAAGGTTTGCTGCTGTTTGAATAATGTAGCAGCAGTTTGATATTCAGCCTCAGTGTGCAGCAGCAGGAAGCACGCCGCCTGTGCGTGACTGTGGGAAAACAGAGGGAAAAATTGCTTGCGTGTGCAGAAATCAGGTTTGTGCATTTGTGCAACAGCACCAGTGTTCTCCCCGGTTACCTATTAGACCTGTCCACGGTTTTACTGTAGGGATAATATCTGGAGAACAGGAAGTTAATGACACACCTCCACACAGCTCTGTTTTAACCCTCTCAACCCCGGGGCGTTATTTTGCTCCTGTCACATTTTTACTCACCGTGTCCTCACTGCAATATAAATACATGGAATGAATGAATGAATTAATGAATGAATTAATGAATATTTTATTTTCCTGTCTGGTCATTGACACGACCCTCATGGGATTATTCTCACACATTTGTCAGCAGTAAACAAAAACAACAACAATCCAGCATGTTAACTCACCATCGTCCAACAGCACAAATATCAGTCAAACATAAATAAAAACATTATCAAAACATAAACAAAAACATCAACAAAGACCTCCCATAGATAGATAGATAGATAAATAAATAAATAACGCCCAGGAACAGCTAGGTGTGTCACAATAACTACATTTGTTGGACGATATTGTCTGAGAAATATAATGCGATAAATTATATTATTGTCATTTTAAGACCATTTTATGCCACTGATATCATGATAATGTAATGTATACAGTGCACACTTTCAAAGAGCAATTCACTTTTCATTCTTAAGAGTAAGCTTAATAAAGAAATATTAAAATATCCTAAATAAAAATAAAACCACACAACCAAAACATAAAATAAAGACACTCGAGCTCCGTTTACAAAAATTGCATTTAGATAAATATTAAACATTTGGCACAGGGTTACTGCCAGTCCAGCTCTCAATGGTTAGGACATTTTTAACAAAAAGTGCAAAATAATAACATTAGCTACAACAATAGATACAACATTAGATACATTAGATACAACAACAAAAACAACAACAGGTTGCCACCGACTCGTTAACGGTAACGGATTCTGTCATTATTTGTCTGAAACCCAAAATGTCCGACACCAGAGCTGAGGAGCTTTAAAACCATTAAAGTCAGTTTGTTCCAAATCTTAAAATGCTCAGAAAAACCCTGCGGTTTATTCTGACATCATGTTGGCTAAAAATGTTGGTGACTTTCTTGTGTAAGCAAACACGCGTGTAAACACAACGTATGATATATGGACATGACCTCGATGAGTCGGTAATTACTGTGACCTAGAAACGGCACAGTCATGACTAGAAGTATAAGGAGAACTCCCTACGCTCATAATGCCATAAGGTAAGCTCAGCTTTCAAAATCTGACAATAATTTCTGTTTTTAGAGTTTCCAGCTGTGATAAATGCTGTAATTTTGTTGATTTTTAAAAAAGAAAACATGCATGAGCAAGTTTAGAAGCAAAACAAATCTTAGCAGAGGAAATCTTTCTGTGTGCACTTTTATTTCTGGTTTATCCTTTAAAGATAGATTTTATTTGATTTTTAAATTCATTTTTCTATAAGAAATATATATATAAAAGGTGGGAATCCAGAGAATACAACAGTTGTAACAAAGTAAGATATCAGAAGATTATTTGTATGTTCTTTTCTGCATTTTGAGCTAAAAACTCTTATTATTGTTTGTGTTTTATTCCAGCAGAGGGCAGCAAAGTCTTCTGCTGTGCAGCTTTTCTTCTGTGTGTTTCAGTGTGTTTCACTGCCACAGAGACATTTAAACACTAATTATAATACTTTAATAATAGTGGATGTCAGTGTCTAATAATAATAATAATAATAATAATATTTGTATTTATAGTTGTTGTGTGTCGTCAACCTGCAGTGAAATACTGAACTTATTTGAACTAAATGAACAGGATTTGTTTTGATTCTAAACTCGCTCACTGCAGTCGGAGCCAAAGTAATAAAAAGTGATTACATGACTTTAAATCTTATTAAGAGGCAGAAAGGTCCCGTCAGTCCCGCAGTGAAAACATGAAAGAGCAGCATGTTCTCAGGTCTTATATTGCTCCGTGTGGAAAATATCAACCCGTGACTCACGCTCTGTAATCCACTCTCTTTATTGAACTCCACTTTTAGATTAGGAAACTGGAAATGTCATATTGGAAAATACTTTCTCCTTTGTCTCTCGCTCCTCGTCCATTACAAGCATCTACAATCTGCAGCTTCCTTTATTTCATCCATTAATCAGGCGTTTATTTTCTTGATTCATTTATTAGTTGTTTGTTTCACACAATGTCTGAAAATGGAGGAAAAAAAACAACAGAGTCAGAGTCTGATGATGTTTTTAGCTGTCCAAAACACAAAGATATTCAGTTTACTGTCACAGAAGAAAACCAGCAAACATTCACTCATTTGAAGAGCTGTGGATTTTATTCTGGATTAACAACAAACTCCACTAACAACGACCACTCTGAACTCTGAATTTCCAAAAGTCGGAATGTCACAATTTTTCACCAAAAGTCACTATGTTTCGAGTAAAAAGTCGGAATGTTTTGAGAAAAAAGTCGCATTGTTTTGAGAAAAACGTTGCCATGTTTCGAGAAAAAAGTTGTATTGTTTTGAGAAAAAAGTCATATTGTTTTGAGAAAAAAGTCGTAATGTTTCGAGTAAAAAGTCGTAATGCTTTGAGAAAAAAGTCAGAATGTTTTGAGTAAAAAGTCGCCATGTTTCGAGAAAAAAGTCGTAATGTTTTGAGTAAAAAGTCGCCATGTTTCGAGAAAAAAGTCGTAATGTTTTGAGTAAAAAGTTGTAATGTTTCGAGAAAAAAGTCGGAATGTTTTGAGAAAAACGTCGCCATGTTTCGAGAAAAAAGTTGTAATGTTTTGAGTAAAAAGTCGCCATGTTTCGAGAAAAAAGTCATAATGTTTTGAGAAAAAAGTCTCAGTGTTTTGAGGAAAAAAATTCCAGAGATTCCAGTGTGTTTTAGTGAAGTTTTAAGAGTTTTAAGCATATTTCATTGATTATCCAGACAATATCATGAATCCTAATTATTTTGTCCCATGCCTACTAAACATGCATGTGCGTGTGCGTGTGCGTGCGAGTACCTAACCACTGTGTCTGCACCGGCTGTGTTTCACGTCCTCATTAGATTCTGTTCTGGTGAAACTGCTTGTTATAATTTATACATGAGGCGCTGAAACTCAACAACCCTACTTGCCTCATTTCTTTTTTTAAGAGATTTGGGAGGTCTGACTCTTCTGGCTCAGTGTTGTTTTGCGTTCTCATTTATAACGTAATAAGTGGTGCATTTCTAAACCTGTGCTTTATTTGTGGCAGTTATGCATCTTGTGTTGCATCTGGGTCATTTCTCCCCACTTTTTATTCAAGCATTTTTCTTGTATTTTCATACCTGAGTCTGTTTCTGTCATCTTTCATGGTTTTCATGCATTCACTATTGTACTTTTCCTTCGTTCTGGTAGATTGTGCGCTCTGCTGTAACTCTGTTTTTGTGGTTTTGTAGACACAGTACTGGCAGTTAACCCCGGGCTGATTTAGCTCTGCTGATTTGCAATGCAAACCCCCTATCGCCTAAAATGCAAAAACACTTTTAAACATACTGTTAGTCATTTACTCAGTCATTGCTGTGTCTGTTCTCTGCAGCAACATATTTTATGTCCTAATTTGACACTAAGCAGCTAATGCAAAGTCTGTCCAGACATCTGTGACCATTTAAAGCTGCTAATCAACGTGAAATGAATACAGGTGTTACTACATCGCTGCAAACTCGTCGCCTTGCAGCGAAAGTTGCCGTTTTGAATAAAAAATGTGACACCCTTGTGATTCGTTTCGATCTGTTTCGAAAGTGTAGTGAACGACATGTAGATGGATTAAAGGTGTTTGCACGAGGGATGGGACAATAATCGATTTTATCCTGAATTGCGATGTAAAAAACGCTCACAATAAGTTGATCGTGGTGACTTTCCATTATCGGGATAATCGTGAAAATCCTCACGAGCTGACTGCAGATTACTACAGTGTCCTGTCTGTGATGCAATAACAATATTTGTTTCTTAAAAAAGTCGGAATGTACAGAGAAAAATACTCACAATTTTATGAGAAAAAAAGTCGTAATGTTTAGAGAAAAAAACTCACAATTTTATGAGAAAAAAAGTTGTAATGCGTAGAGAAAAAAAACACAATTTTATGAGGAAATGGCGTAATGTTTCGAGAAAAAAGTCGTAATGTTTTGGGGAAAAACTTGCAATGTTTCCAGAAAAAAGTAGTCATATTTTGAGAAAAAAGTCCTAATGCTTCGTGAAAAAAGTCCTAATGCTTCGTGAAAAAAGTCCTAATGTTTCGTGAAAAAAGTCGTAATGTTTCGTGAAAAAAGCCACAATATTTTGAGAAAAAACTCGTAATGCTTCAAGAAAAAAGTCAAAATAGTCAAAAATCAAAATGTAAGGTAAAGTGATTCCAGTGTTTTCCAGTTTTCGTGCCGTTTTAAGATTTTTAAGCATATTTCTTGATTATTGCGATAATATCGTGAATCGCAATTATTTTTGGCCAGGATAATCATGACATGAAATTTACATATCGTCCCATGCATAATTTGCACAATGTATTTATGTAACTATCTACACAGCTAACAGCAATATTTAACATTACATAAATGTGTTATCTGAGGCGGTCGCGGACGTCAGTTAACGTTAGCTGTGTCTCCTAAAGAGGCGGAGCCGTAACTAAACACACGTAATACTACTTTTTGCTGTCTGTGTCTGTGAATCGATATTCTCCGAACTGTCACCTTTTCCATCCCACTGGAGTTTGCAGGTGTGTTATTGGTAAACAGTACGTATGCTTTATATGAAATGACAGACGCTCGGCAGAAATCTCCCGTAGCTTTGAGATAAAATGCCAACTGGAAGCCCTCAGAAGCTTTTCAGTAAGTTGACATTCAAAACACACCTGACATTTAACAGAGGAAGCTTGAAAAAACACACACACACTTGTTACTTCAGCATCAGTTTATTAGAATATCTCGCTCCTCCAGACAGGCAGGGATTCTTGTTTGAATAAAGGATAAGTATAAAGCACTCAGTGTTTGGAAGTTCAGTGATTAAATGTCAAAGTGTTGGGCAGGAGGTGTTTTAAAGTGATTTTAAAATGATTGTTAGTGTTGCACACGCAGACGTGGCTGACTGAAGGTTTACTGAGACAAAACACATCCAGTCAGCTGCAGTCTTGACGGAGAAACTGCTGATAAGAGAAAGGTCACAAATACTTCATCTCAGAATAACAGAGGGGAACAGAGAGTGGCATCATGGGAAAAACACACCACCATGACTCTGATGGGTTTTTTTTACTTCTAAAATTCAATGTTTCAGCCTTTATAAGTTCCTCATAAGACTTCAGGGTCAAGTTTAGTTTTTGAGGAACTCACAGTAAGGACCAGGGAAATCCAGGGACATTTTACCTCCAAAAAAGTACCTGCTCGGGGGGGGTAGTACTTTAGGAAATACAGGAACTTTACAGGTGGGGTTTGCATGGATGACCGTCGCTGATTGGTCAAAGTACTCTTATCGATTTAGGACTGTTTTAGGCAGTTAGGTTCTAAAGCACAAATAAATAAAACACTCGACAGATGATTTGCTGTGGAGACAGATGCTCAACGGACGTGAATAAATTAATTTGCACTAATGAATTACATATAAAGTCAATGAAAAGACGCGATTAGACGCGAGTTCTGAAGCAAATGACGCAAATTCGCGTGAGTTGAAAAATCTGAACTTCTGCGGCGAGCGACTCGAGTAATCGTGCGAATGAAGCGAGTCAAAACAGAAGATCCCAGCGTCCAAACTCGCAAGAATTAAGCGAGTAGATTATATTATTCGCATCTGAACACATTAGTTTAATTTTCATCTGAATTTTATGCATTACCTCCGACGTGCAGCAGTAAATGGCCTCGATCTATTAGAGCTCAATTTCTTTTCTTTTTTTCTTCATTTTTTTGATAAAGCAGACTGAATTACAGGCTGCAGAGTGTTTTCACCCCTGCCGTCACCACCAGTCATTGTGTGCTTTTTCGTGCTTTTCCATACGTCAGTGGACTCATTTTCCTAATCTTCACGGGTCTTTAAACCGCGGTGGAAACTCAGAAGCTTTTAGCTCCTCGAAAAAAAGTTCTCCCTGGGACTAAAAAGTCCCGGCAACGCAGCTTAAGCAGGTGGAAACACAGCAGGAAACATCCAACCAATTAAAATCGACTTTTCTCCGGGTGGAGACAAAAAAAGTTTAATTTGCACAACAAAGCTGTCCTCGCTGCGCCGGTGATGACTCATAATTCAGGTTACCGTTTAACTTTTTTTTCTTTCTGTTGACTCTGCCCAAAGGAGGAGAAATCCACTTCACTTCAAAGAAAACATTTGGCATCACTTTTGGATTTTTAAAATATGTGTTAAATAATGCTGAACATATATAGTTTTGATGTTTTTTTACCCCTCTGTGTGTAGATCCGGCCCTGCTGATCGATTAATTGATTAATCTTTCAGTCGCAGCTGAAAAGATGATTTGATGATGATGGGGGATGAAGGACACGTCCCGTGATGGAGGACGAGCCCTCAAAGTTTAGCCTGTTGAAACGGAGAAAGAAAAAGGAGTCTTTGAAGTGTGAGCACGAGCAGACTTCTGTAGACGCCCACACTTTCCCCTGATGACTTGCCAGAAAGAAAGAGAGAGAGAAAGGAACGGAGAAGTATTCAGAGAAAAAAGGAGGGGGGAGGAGCGATGGATGAGGAGACAGTTATGGAGAAAGATGATGATGAAACAGAATAGCCGGATGGCATGAATGAGGAAACGAGGGACGGGAGGGTGAACGAATGGTAGAAACAATGACAGCGATGACAGCGCGAGGGCGGAGGAAGAGAGAGGAAGAATGAATCAAACATAAGATTGGAGTCAATTAAAAGGATGACTGTCAGGCGGGAACGAGCTTTTAGAGAAGAAGACGGTTACAGAAAGACGGATAGCGGGGGGGAGAGAGTGTGAGACGGAGTGCAAAAAAAAAAAAAAAAAATGTGTTGGAGAGTTCAGCCCAGTCGGCAGAATTAAATGTTTGCATTGGACGTTTCTGCAAAGGAGGTCGAGATATTTCTATCCGTCGCTCTGGCGACAAAAATGGCTATTTTTTAACAAGATGTCAGGACATTTCTAGCTGTGGTTCTGGTGATAAAAACTAGTATTTTTTAACGAGAGGTCAGGACATTTCTAGTCGTAGTTCTGGCAACAGAAATGGCTATTTTTTAACGAGAGGTCAGGACATTTCTCTCCGTGGTTCTGGCGATAAAAACGGCTATTTTTTTAACGAGAGGTTGGGACATTTCTAGCTGTGATTCTGGCAACAAAAACGGATGTTTTTTAATGAGAGGTCAGGACATTTCTAGTCGTAGTTCTGGCAACAGAAATGGCTATTTTTTAATGAGAGGTCAGGACATTTCTCTCCGTGGTTCTGGCGATAAAAACGGCTATTTTTTTAACAAGAGGTCAGGACATTTCTAGCTGTGATTCTGGTGACAAGAACAGGTATTTTAAGCCCAAACTCTTTATTTTCCAAACCCTAACCAAGTGATCTTTGTGCCTAAACCTACCACACGTTGACCACAGCCTCGCCTCAGTTTCAACGTATCCACTACATACGAAATGCACAATGTAACGTATGCGTGGCTTGCAGAAACAGAGTTATACACACTCCTACCACATGTACTGGATCCCAGCAGGGACGGTGGAGGTGCAGAAGGAGGGACAGCGACGGTGTCAGAGGAGGGAGGAGAGAGTGGAGGATATAAAAATGGAAAGAGATGGAGGGAAACAGGGCAGAGGGATGATGGGAGGATGCAGAGGGGGGAAACGTCACTGGGACTTTCCCTCAGCTTTTCTTTTCCCTCCTCTCTCCGGTTTTTCAGAGCGGGTGGTGGGCAGAGACTTTCCCTCGGTGCATGTCACGCACAGCAGCTCACCACATTGTACGTCTCTCTAACGAGACCCGGGACTCCTCCTGTAAGAAGGCTGCTCACTCAGTCAGCAAATCCAGTTGAGGAAGAAGAGTCTGCGGTGCCTCTCAGAGCTTTAAACTCTTCAAAAAGATACCGTTTTTGACAGGTTTTTCCATTGAGAGTACTCCTCTTTAATTGGATTTCACACTGAGTGAAAGCAGTTCTTTGTGGGACTTTAACTTCTGGCTGGATTTCTTGCGTTTAACCGAGGCCATCTTACTTTCTACCTTTTTTTTGGAGATGAGATCCAGTTTTATGCAGGTCAAGCCTGTAGCCACACAGCAATGCAGCGTGAGTTTTTACAAGCAGATGTGCGTGTGTGTGTGTGCATGGTGTGCTGTTGGTCTTTGCATCTGTTTTTTTGGATACAAGGTGAACAGTGTAGCTGCAGCCTAAAGGGGTTACCCTGCGTTCACTGGGTGCATTTCAGCAGAAAACAACACAGCTTAGTTTTCCTGACACACTCCGAGTCTTTTGTTGACTTCATGAATTATAGAAGAAAGTAGCCGGCAGCTACGGCTCGTTCTGGTGGTAAACATTTACACGTTCAGCGTCCTTAAATGTTTTGGAAATGGGTTTTGTTTTTAATTGAAAAAAAGGTGAAATACCATCAAGTGTATTCCCAGTGTTGGACAAGCTACTTTCAAAATAAAAGTCAAGTTTATTTATACAGCACAATTCTTACACGTAGGCAATACAAAGTTCTTAACAAATGAGCAGACAGAAGAATCATAGAAAACAAAAAAATACACGATTATAAAAGATTAGCTATCGATCAGCTAAAATACTTAAAAGCAGAGTGTATTCAATTATCGGTTAACAATATATAATATATTATATTACCTATTACAAGTTACTTTAATTTGAAAGTAGTAGGGCTGCCCTCTCTTAGTTGATTAGTCGACTAATCGATCGTTTTGGTCTTAGTAGACTAGATTTCTGTAGTCAATTAGTCGTTTTTTATGCATTTTTCATGCTGAATGATTTATTTCCAAGAAACTTCTGAGCACATCTCTGGTAAACACCAGATTTAAAGTGGTCTTGTTTCATAGTAATCAAAGCACAGAAACTCAAGTTTATAGAAGTTAATTGCAGATCCAGTGGTGGGCGATATAGTTTAGCCTAATGCATGGATGTATAATAAATCCTCGATATGGCGCTGCCGTGCAGCCATTTTTTCTTTCAGTGGCCACTCGCGGTACTACAATAAAAAATCACCCCTGCGGCCCAAAAAAGGATTTTCTCCAGAGGCCACCATTCTAAAAGAC
>JAOVVB010134085.1:7500-12203 GCA_028570985.1 Heterobranchus longifilis | reverse complement strand
AAAATACAAAAAAGTTTGACCCTTTGGAAGCAAAATATGAACAAATGAGGGGTGGCTCAAGACTTTTGCACAGAACTGAATAGGTTTAATTTCAGGAAAACTGTGAAATGTATTTTCAAAAGTTCATCACATCACATGAAAAATATAATCATGTGAAATGTGCTGTATGTGACTTTTCTCTGTGGGAACTATTTGTGGGGAAAATTGTTAGTAATCAGGATTTTTTTATGTATTTATTTCATATATTTAACGAAAACCATTGAAAAATCACTATGTTTAATTCTTAATGAAACATAAAGTGGTTAGTGGTTAGCACTGTGGCCTTACGCCTCCATAGTCAAGGGTTCGATTCCTGCCTTAGTTGTGTGGGTGTGTGTGGGTGGGTGTGGGTGTGCATACTGTATGTGTGGAGTTTGCATGTTCTCCTCATGCCTGGTGGGTTTCCTCCAGGTAGTCTGGATTCCACCCACAGTCCAAGCTCCATTCACACAGCTGGTTGAAACCTGGTATATTGCGCCGTCGTTGCGCCTCAACATTTTGATTCACCTTTAATCCAGAAGCAGAGGTAGTGACAAAAGCGAGATCTGTGAGATCTGTGTGAAATGTGAGAAACCTCCAACGTGGAACGGGGGTCTGACGTGATGTGTACAAGATACCGTCCCGGGGGGGTTTAAACAACAGTAAACTGTTACGAGCTAACACACATGGCTAATTAGTGTTAGCCATAGCGCATCAACAGCAACAAGCTGAAAGGTCAGTTGAGACTGGGACTGATTGGCAGTCCCAGGCTTTTATCTTTTGGATCGCATTAAAAATATTCAAGTGTTCCTAAATGATAGTTTAGCATTAGCAATGCTAAATGTCTCATTTCTAAATCTCAATATATAGCACTGAGCTCATTTTAGCATTCAGGGGAAGTAAGGTATAAGTAAATATGGAAAAATCCCGCCTTCTGTGTTATAATTGGTCCTTTGATGTTCTAAGAGCAATGGTTTGCACGGTATTTAGGACACATGTGGTACACGTCACTCTTGATGCCGATGCAGTTGTGGTAAACGCCGTGCCCCGTCTGATAGCGGAAAGCCATGTGCTGCTTAAAAGCATTGACTGCATTCGTGTGTTCTGTGTGAATTACAAAAAGCGAGGGAAAGCACAATATCGAGGGGGCCTGATTATCAACTTAATCGCACGATTTCTTTATAAAAGGGACTTTCGTTGCAGTTGAGTGCTTCAAGTGAAAAATGGGTTACTGAAAATTAATCCAGGTCACTGTGTGTGTATGTGTGCGTGTTTGTCAAACACAGAGTGCAGGTCGAAATGTGTCTCCTTTGAACATGGTGAGTCGAATTGGCTTTTTCTTTATCATTCTCTCTCTCTCTATCACACACACACACACACACACACACACACACAAACACTGTTTCACTTACTCTCCCCTCAGTTACACATTCTTTTTCACACATACGCCATAAAATAAACGTTCATCAATCAGGATCGTTGGAACAGAGGAGGTGGGATCAGACAACGATCCGATCACCATGACGACTCGGACGAAGGAGACTACCACGAGCCGGAGGAACCAATCATGCGCTTTCCCAGACCGAGCCTGCTTCCGCCAGCTTCAGAGTATGCAGGTAACACATTTTCCACTGTGGACGTGTCTCACCGCTCGCACTGGTAACTACATAGGCCCATACACACAGCATCACAGATGCCAGAAACTTCCTGTGTGGTATCTTGCAAAGTGTTTGTGGTCCATAGGAAATAATGTGTTTTCTTCTTTAAACATCAAACACAAAAAGTGCATTAGGGTTAAAGAGTTATGAGTGTGATAATGAAGTGGTCTGATTCTAGGCGTGTTACAACATCGCCATCTAGTGTCTCAATCATTGTGCTACATTTCTGTCTCAAATGGACGCTTTATCCCTACAGTGATTAATCATGAGTTCTATACAGGACACACAAATTTGTTTCAAGTGTGTTGGATACTGTACATCCACACTGGACTGATGAGAGTGAAGCATGTGCAATAACAGCACATCCAAGTGTATCATTCCCATTTGCCAATCCTTACAGTTTTAGTTATTCATGGTAATCTGACAAAGCAAGGGTAACATCAGAAAGAGGAAATATTAAGAATATAACCAAACTATGGGTGACCTTATAAACTTGTACTGTATACAGTAAGTTCTGTTCTACAAAGTAGAAGATTAATATTAGAGACCTTTATTTTCATTCTAGCAGTACACAAGTGTAGAGTAGGACGGAACAGTATTCTCTTGGCGCGATGTGTTATAGGAAGGGAATAACCAGATAACGTAATGCAAACTGGGAAGCATGGGGCATTCAAGTCAAACCGGGACTTTTATCCATGCAGAATAACAGAACACAGTTATGAGAGTGAAAACTACTTTTATTTTTCTACATAATCCCCTGCTACACTAATGCACTTATCCCATCGCCTCTCTAGTGCTTGGACACCATCAAGGTAGAAGATTTTCTCAGTGTGCAAATGCCATGATCAGACATGATGAAATCCTGGCCTCCCAGGAACTCATTTGATGGCTTGGAGCAAGGTAGTGGCGTTGTAGCAATAACTTCCAGTCGAATTTCTGTAATATGCAAGTGGTGTTGGTAAATGATTGTGTTTACAGTTCACACAGACATAGGCATCTCTTCTGCAAGGTGGCAACAAGTTATCCTGGCTTTAAACCACTTCAGCCGGGATCATCATTCAGAGATGTACGGCCTTCTTTAAAATGTTTCCTCCATTCAAATGTTTTATCGCGGCTAAGAGTCTCATCGCCATACTGTGCTTGAGATCTTCCGTAAATCTCAATCGGTTTTCTGCTCGTCCTGGTTTGACCTGAACGCCCCTTCAAAAAAACAAAGTACAGGACCACAAACAAACCAAGCACAATGAGGACCGGAGAAAACACACCCTAACACAACCACTAGGACAGCATGAGAGCGTAGAACATGTAGTATAATCAGTAAACAGCAGCATGATAACAGGAATGGTGTGTGATTAGTAAAACCAGAGATGTCAATTCTAATACACTGAGCATGAGGCTTGCGCTATCACTTATCTTCACATGCTTTTACACCACAAGTCCACTTTCTCATGCTCTCATATTTAGAACAATTGTCTGTGGAAGATGCAAAGTCACTGAGCTCAAGCCACTTTTTCACACGTCAGCTATAACTGGCTTTTATTTTGAAGGTGACTCTCTACATCAGCCCCGCCTGCCCTCTCTCACATACACAGGTGTACAGTATTAAGGCCACAGCTCAAAGGAACCTCACCGGATCTGCCACTTTTTTTTTCTTTCCAAGTGAAGAGAAATAATATTCCTGTAATCTGGTAAACACACATTTACAGCTGTGTGAGGCATCAATCAAACCCAAAAGAATGGACAATAATGGTAACAGTCATAGCAGTGCTGAATGGAGTATAATTACAAGCATTTCATAAGTGTCAAAGGCGTTTCTTGACAATTACTCTAAGTTTATGCAAAGAGTCAATATTTGCAGTGTTGATACATCTTTCTCAAGACCTCTGCAATTCGCTCTGGCATCCTGTCAAGCAACTTCTGGGCCACATTCTGACTGAAGCCTGTCCATTCTTGCGTCATCAATGCTTGGAGTTTGTCAGAATTTGTGCGTTTTTGTTTGTCCACCCACCTCTTGAGCATTGACTACAAGTTGATCAATGGGATGGAGGTCTGGGGAGTTTCTTGCCAATGGACTCAAAATATCAATGTTTTCTTCCCTGAGCCATTTAGTTATCATTTTTGCCTTTTGGCAAGATGCTCCATCATGCTGGAAAAGACATTGTTCATCTGTTATGGATGACTGGGAGAAGTTGCTCTCTGAGGGTGTTTTTGTACCATTCTTTATTTACTGTATGGCGGTATTCTTAGGAAAACTTGTAAGTGAGCCCAACCACTTGGCTGAGAAGCTGCCTCACACATTAATGGTCTTAGGATACTTCACTGTTGGTATGAAACAGGACCAACGTCTATATATAAAAGCCAATATTTGCCAAACCAATAAAGCCCCCCTTGAATCTTTGATTCTTTTTTGCTCTCTCTCATGCGGGCACAATCTGGGGAATTCACCCTCAGGACCAGTGGCTTATCCACATTGCATAGTCTAGTTCAATATCTCCTGCATGACTGCTGCATTTCACTTAACATTGCATGTGTTTCGTGGTATTCTCTCTTAATCAAGTGTGTTATCTCCAGTATAAATACTGACACGTTTAAACTCAATGCATATATTGTAATTTTCTCTGCCATGTGCACAAATAATGGTACCGGCCTCAGGGGTGTCCTAGTGAGGTGTGATTGTGTGATTGGGACTAACTACCCAGGGTTCCAGTCATGGGAGGGACTCTTTAAGTCAGGAAGGAAAAGTGAGAGATATGGGTCAAGAAAGGAAGGGGGCCCAATGAGAGTGCTTACAGGGCCCAGAGTTCTGTGCTACGGCCCTGCTGCCCTACATGGATCTGCTCTAGAGCCTGTAGGCCATTTGGCTGTTGGGTAGGGTAGGCCCTATTTCTCTTTTTTTTTGGGGGGGGGGGAGGGGGGGGGTGAATAATTGAAATGTCAGTTGTACCAAATGGAATAAATACAAGTACATGCATCTGTTGTTTCACTTTAACACTGCAGTGCTAAAAGATTCAGAACCTCAGTCATGCA
>JAOVVB010134085.1:0-2500 GCA_028570985.1 Heterobranchus longifilis | reverse complement strand
GAGGTGGCAACCAATTGTCACACTCTCACCACACACACTTGTGCATCTGAACGTGTGGCCAAAACAGAAATCCAATCAGTCTAGAATCTATGTCTCTGGACTATGGTAGGAGTCCAAAGTACCCAGAGGAAACCCATCAATCATGGAGAGAACATGCAAACTCTACGCACACACACACATTTGGACCACCAACCCTGTCCACGTGCATATCATATTAATAATAATAACATCCCAGCTCTAAATATTCCTTCAGATCATGCACATTAATATAAATTTATGATTTGCATTACAGACAGAATAAACAAACCCCTTCTTCCCCATCAGAATGAAGAATGCAACAGTGCTATTATTTAATAAACACCAAAACAAACCCTGTTAAAATTTCACAGCACACACTGTCACCTAATCCCTACATGTAGTGTAATTGTTTATAATGGTGTATTTAACCTTCTTTCCCTTAAAGACACATGACAGATGGGATGGACGAACGAGGTGCGTGGGTTTAGTATACACTCTGTGTGAAATTCAGTAGGGTGTTGTTTTTTCTCTCTGCTCACCGCGCTGTGTTCATCATCGTTACAGATCCAGCCAGACATATGCATCATGAGTGGCCTCAGGTTAAAGCAGACACAGAGCAGGCCAGCTACACAGGACACAGCAAACCAGTAGAGGTAACACACACAAACACACTAAATGGCAGTTTCATAGCTCGGTGTTACTGTAGGTTTGAGGGGGGGGAAAAAAAAAAAAGCACTGAGCTATTTGGAAGTTATTTTTATTGCCATTTCAGTGGATAAAAGCTCCATCAGTGTAAGTGAACTAAATACTCCTTAATTAATTCCAATTCAATTTTATTTATATAGTGCTTTTAACAAAGGTTGTTGTTGCAAAGCAGCTTACAAAACAACAAAAACAAAAGAAATTAGGGAAATTAGTATGAAATGTATGAGAAAAATAAAACATTTTCTTACTACAATTGCATTGTGAAAAGCACCATGGTGTGGATGCAGTGTGGCTTTGTGTTCCTCAAAGATGATTTAGTGTCTCTGTTTCAGGTGTCTGCTGAGCAGGAATGGTATGTAGGAACATTTACTAGAGTGGAAGCAGAACATGCACTTCATCTGGTGAACCGGGTAAACTCCCACTCCAAACACACACACACACACACACACACACACACACACACACACACACACAGTATTGCATTAGATAGCTAACGGACGTTGTTCCAGTTGGCCACTGTATTCAGTTCTCTAGACAGAACTTCAACTTTTTTCCAAATATGGTGGATAGAACATAAATGTAGTTGTATTTTTATGAAAAAAAAAACAACAACATTAGGAAGTCTATTTTGCTAGCTAGGGTTTTGAGTGAAGCATACAGTGCATCCGGAAAGTATTCACAGCGCATCACTTTTTCCACATTTCACATTTTCAGAATTCTACACACAACACCCCATAATGGCAACATGAAAAAAGTTTACTTGAGATTTTTGAAAATTTATTAAAAATAAAGAAATTGAGAAAGCACATGTACATAAGTATTCACAGCCTTTGCCATAAAGCTCAAAACTGAGTCCTTCTGGGGCCTTTTGTCAAACTCCAAATTCCGGATGCACTGTATATTTAGTAGTTTAAGATGACTTTAAAAGAACAGGCAAAAATAATAATATTTCAGAATCTCAAAATAATATTTTAAGAACATTTCTTATAATGTCTGTTATTATTAGAAAAAAAGATTTAAATTTATTCGGGAAAGTTGTAATATACACTGGCTAGCCGGAAAAAAACAAATTCTCATTCAGTCACCTTTAGCTTTGATTACAGCACATAATGTGGTGGCCAGTTTATTTGTGAAAATGATTCCGAATGCTCCCAGGATGACTCTTTAACAATTTAAGTCCTGGAATATGCCAGTTCCATCAGGGAATAGGAACTCCACAGATGTGATAACCTGGTCATTCAGTCCATTCAGGTCGTCAGGTGACTTAATTTCTTTGGCTATATAATGTTGCTGAGCCTAGACCTGACCAACTGAAGCAATCCGAGATCATAACACTGCCTCCTGAGGTTTGTACAGTGAACACTATGCATGATGGGCGCATCGCTTCATGTGCATTCCTTCGTTACCCTGACACACCCATCGTTTAGGAATAGGGTCAATCTGAACTACCACATGACCCTTTTCTATTGCTCCAATGTCCAATCTTTATGTTTCCGAGCAAATTCATAACTTTTTTCTGGCTTTCTTATGATCACTCAGCTGTTTAGTCATAATCTTCTAAGTTTTAACTTTTAAATAAATCTATGATTTTTACTGTTGAATTTTTACTATGCAGCTTCACCAAGCATTCACCAAGTTATCTCCATTCATGATTTTTTTCAGACAACATTTCTTTCACAAAGTTGACGGTTCAGCACTATCCTTCCAGGTTTTAATAATGTGTTGAAGGGTTCTTGACCCAGTTCCAGCCAGTTTCAATCTCCTTAGTTGTTTTCTT
>JAOVVB010134065.1:0-12204 GCA_028570985.1 Heterobranchus longifilis | reverse complement strand
AAAAGACCCAGAGGAGCGCTTCCTAAATAATCGCCGCTACCTGTGGCAGGAAATACAACCCACAGGAGTGTTTGCACCCCGACAGGTGGCAGGACATCAACATGTCCTCATACCTAAACGTAGCGGTCACAGTTTCAAACACGTTAACGTCGCAGTTTGATTAGGTTTAGGCACCAAAACTACTTGGCTAAGTTTAGACAAATCGATCATGGTTAGGGTTAAAATCAGTGCATTTGTTACATTACTTCACTTCCGTGCGTACATGACGAAATAACGCACATGACATAGAACGTGACGTAGTTCCGTTAGTTACCTAAAGTTAAAATAACTTACCGTTGACTTTTAGTTTCAAATGGAACACAAACACCGAACCTGTGTTTGTTTGACCCATCCACCGCCCCTCCCACCCACATTAAACAAACTTTCTCGGCCTCAATACTACGTTACATGACTTCCTGCTTTGCTCTCCCATAATTACTACGGCCACTACAGGACGCCGCCTCACAATATAACCGAAATATGGGTCAGAACTTATCAGAGTGCAAACATTCAGCCTGTGTCTCGCTCAAAACAAAACAAATTTGCTTTCCTCTCCAAAGGGTCCAGTTTTACTTATCTGATGCAGCTCTGCACTGATCCAGACAAAATGCATTTTCCCAGGCCAGAGAATCTGCACACTGCACAGCAAACAGATAAATATTTGATACCCCCCTTCCCCCCTCCCGTCCCATGGCAGCAGCTACAGTGGGCATGCGAGTACCACAGGATGCGAGTGCCATGTCAGTCTTTGGGAATCAAAGCCCATGCGGGGACAAAGTCTGCCCTGCTCACCTGTGGACGCCTCTCCGGCTGGTGCTGGCCGCCGCCTGTTTGCCTGGCTACAAGCACCGCACAGATGCCAGGGCATAACAGATGAATAAACACAAAGACCCGGAACAATTACAAGGGGTTGCTGCCCTTTCCTGATAAAACAAAGCAACCCTTTTCAGAGCAGAGGATGTAGGGTAGTCTATTATTCAGAGATGCTAAAGACTAGCCTATACTGCATTGGAAAAAGAACATTTCAAAGGTGAGAAACAAAGATTATGAGCAGTGTGAAGACTTGTTGGTAGGTGTTTGTAATAGCTTCGCTGCCCACAGGCTATAATATGTTTGTTCACTGCTCAAAATGTTTTGCTGGGTCTGACTAAATTGGAAAAAATGGATAAAGAAATGCTGAACATTAGTACTACCAATATATTTGCCTATGCCTGCAAAAGGTGGTTTACATGAGGCTATTTGAAGAGGCTATTGTGTAAGTGTTACTGTCCTTGATGGAACACATTTGGGAAGTTGCCATTTGAAACATTGAGTTGATCATAATAACCCTTTCTTTACTGTGTAAATGCTTTCTATCACTCTGTTTCTCTCTTTCTCTCTCACTTCTTTTCTTTTGTACCAATCAATACCTTGTTAGTACTTTAATAACATACAACTGCAATGAAAAGGGCCTGGACTCAATAGTATTTTGCAGATAATCCTGAGTTTGCTTTAGCCTGCGGTGCACAGGAACCAGTGTGGTTTGCATACAGTGTACGATAAGTCACAGAAGATTGAAAGAATCACAGAAAAAACATTTGAAAGTCAAATGAGTACACTTCTCTGTGATTGGTTGAATTGTTCTGTACTCCAAAAAATGCAAACTAGTTGGCAAATACTATGACCCAGGTCTGAAAAAGTACTTAACTAAGATGGTCATTTGGAGAGTTTGTATAAATAGTGAACCATAAGCATAATTGTAATGAAAAGACAACATGTAAATTCTACTGGGTAAACCACTATTTTCAGGCTGTGGCCCTCTGTATCTAAGAAAAAAAAAAAAAAAGAAAAATGGTTGTATTTTAACTGTACTGGTCTGTGAATCTATGATGCTTTTGCTCTGTATATTTGGAGAATAAAAATGATGTTTCAGTTTGTGTTTACTTTGCACTATTGTCAGTCACTGAGAATGAATGAGCAGAGTGTGTGTGTGTGTGTGTGTGTGTGTGTGTGCGTGCGTGCGTGCGTGAGATTCACATAGGATGCTTTTACTACGACATGAACATATCTAGGGCTGTCCCAAATATCATTTCTGGGGCTTCAAAGCTTCGAGGGGGAAGATCGAAAGTCCCATTTTCAACCACGAAAAGAAAGCATGCTGAGAAACCAAAGTGGCATGTTCTGTCTGTCTATCGATCAACGCTCTGTTTCAGGAGCGGGACAGCGCCACACATGCAGCACTATCTGTCCTATCTGTTCATGTTAATGGATAAGGTTTGATTACTATTCCTTATTTCATAGGCTGTTTTTGTATAGCCTAATGAATATGTAATAGCTAAAAAATATATTAGAATACTGGTTTGGATGCCGATTACCATGGCAGTGGTCGAAGCTTCGAAGAATTGGAGTCAGCCCTAAACATATAATTTGCTCAGAAATGCAGTAAGATATCTGTGGAGATTACGAGGCTGCCTTCACAAACTGTAAGCCGTCGCAATCCGTACTGATTAGCTGTCTCACTGAGAGAGAGAGATACTACTCTTTGTATGTTGTGTTTATGCCTTTAGGGAGTCTTTTTAGACCACATACTCAAATATGAGGCATTTTGAAGAAGTTGCATTTTTGGCCAAAAAACACATGCTATAGTATGACATTTTGGGTGGATTTTTGACCGCACGCTATACTCTGCCGATTTTGATTTTTTTTCAAAATTAAACTGTGCAATGCCTTTCTTTCGGTTTCGGTTTTACTCTGATATACTGAACATTCCCTGTAAAAATGCCCGTTCTCTGTAATGACCAGCCTTTGTCAAAAACTCATTGCTAAACAATTAAAAATTAAAATGAAATTAGCATTAATATTACAACAAAATATACAATTCAGGGGAAAAGCATAAATCATTAATAGTCCCGTGAGACATTCTGCAACACATTAAGCGAAGGAGATGGGGACAGAAAATATCTGATTTGTGATAGACATAAGAACCACTTACTGTATATTGGCAACACTTTTGTGTAGGTGTTGTTTTGGTAGCATGTCAATGTAGTCTAGATTTCAGTTTAAATGTAGCAGCATTCAATGTTTTGTTATTTAGACCAATTACACTAAATTAGAGAGAAAGACAGGATGAAACTAAGAGGATGCTAAATAAGGGGTGTAGAGTTAACAACACAATTTACAGCAACAGCCTACGGGCGTAGCAAGAAGACAATCACACAGTCACACACTGATCAGCTACTCTGGCTATTTTGTGCCTGGCTCAAGCATACTTTTACAGTATTTGTTGAAATTGGGTTGTTTATTCATTTCCCCCTGTGATCTTTTCCTAGACAGTCAGCAGATTCTCACAATTACATTTACACGCAGTCCTTTAATCCATTAATAGGACCATTGCAGTCTTACTCCAAATTAAATGAACTCACATAAACACCTCAGCTTGTCTCAAGCAGCTGGCTCCAATCCTGCACAACTGAAACTTTAAAGTGATTTGAATTCCCTCATGCATAGAGTCAATACAATGCAAGGGCAATTACTCTTTAGCTGGATTAATCCACTTGCAGCTTGCATGGAAACGTAGCGTTCTTGAGGTCTTGCATCAGAAACAATTCTCTGATTTGTGAACGCTGTGTGGCTTAGAAGAAAACAAGTAAGCATTTCACTGCTACACATCAAACTAGCACCCAGATAAAGGACTCGCCGTGCCTACATTAGGTTCCCTCAAAGCAAGTGCAATAACCAGTCACGTCTTGATATTGAGACTCCATCTGCCAGGAACATGACTTGCCTGGAAAAAGCTTCCCATGCTGAATAAAAGTGCTTGTGTTGTGCAAACATTATACAAATAGCACCATTTGTGATGGATTTGACTAATCATGGAGATCCAGCTCATTACTAAACAGATCTAGGCCAAACATTTGCTGACAGGACTGCTTTAAACGCTCTACTTGGAAGTAGTTATTGGAAGGCACTAATCATTCATTCCTGTCCGTCCTGACGAAGTAGAGCTTGCTGAGCTGCCCGTGGGCCTCACCAATAGATACAGTATTGTTCCAAAATGACACATAAATGACTCTGCATCCTTTCAAATGAGCAGTTGCAGCAGGCTACTCTGTCATGAATTACCTTGGCAGATAATTGCATTTCGAATCCAATTTAACAAAGGCACAAATTTAGAGCGAATGGCAGCCTAAGCGTTTGGTGCACCGACGCACTCTATTACAAAATTATCTACAGCCAGGTATTTACAGAGAGAGAAAGCGGTAGCAGGTACAGTGAACAGGCTGAACAACACATGTTAAGTGATTAAAATCCTTCCAACAAAACTAACATGATTTTGTTGAGGCCACTATATTGCAGCCATGGTCTCACAAAATGGTGAGAGCATTGCTTTTTGAGTTTCATTTTACGGCATTAATTTGCACCAGTCTTTCACATGTAAACCCGTCCGCGTCGATATTTGACGCTCAGATGCTCCAGAAGTGAGGAGACGTAGTATGAAGACAGAGAAAGTCTGTTTAAGGTGGGAAGGAGGGGAGGTGGCTTGGTCCTACAAACACCGTCATTTCACCCAGGAAACCGGTGTTTGTGTCCTGTGTGCAGGGAGTTATTTTAACTTAACAGTTGATTTTGGTTATTTACGTTGATTATGCAACTTACGTACATAAGTTAATAACAAATGTCCTCATGTCCTTTAACCCAAACCACAATGTTTTTCTGACACTTAACAACCTACTTTTGTTGCCTGAACATAAGTTTTATTAGAATTCACGACATTAACTACGTGTTTAAAACTGCATACTGTAGTTTGCTGCGTATAAGTGACCTGAAGGGGTCCTGAAGCATCCGTATGTGATGAGTTGAAAATGAGAATGAGGCGTAAAATGACACGGGAAAAGCATAATATGCGTTACATGACACATGAAACATGGCGAAAAGTGTCCCAATATTTGTACACTTTCCCATGAAATCATGTTGTATATTAGCCAACATTTACACTAAGACTAAAATTGTCTTGCTCTCTCTCTGCTTTGACAGACAGTATGACTGGATTGTCATTCAAACTTGTTTATGGTCTCCAAACTGTAAACCATATGGTCTAATAGCAAGCTGGAAAGTGATTTGAGTGACATGTTGAAGCAAAACTCCACACTGCTGCTTCCTTGACGCAATTGCCTATGAAATGCCTCCTTTATAGTCATTTGTTTGTTAAGGACAGCTGTTTCAGCAGAAAACTCACTCAACCAGCATCTGTCTTTTAGAGAAATGTGGAATCTTGAGAGAAAGTAGTAATATAGCAATTCATCCACTTACGGCACATCAGGCAGGAGGGGTAGAATGTGTGAAGAAAACACTCAAAATGTGTTGTAGGCTTTGAGGTATTACATTTTGGGAGATCTAGTTTCACACCTGGACATGGCTTTGATTGGCGTCTTGGTAAATCTTTCAGACCAGGCAGGTTTGTAGCGTTTGAGTCGACATAGCCTCTGGATGCCTGCACTCAGCAGGGCTGCATTATTTAAATTAGACGAGGTGTTTCTGTCTGTGAATCAGACATCCAGTCAATGTGAGCACCGCACATATGAAATGCCCTGCTAACTGAATGATAGATATTTGGAAACATTGCAAAGCATGTTCTTTTCCAGAGAAATTGAATTACATAAATCGTGACGAGGGTGTTACTTAATAAAATAGCTCCTTCAACGGCCTCATTATTATATGTAGTTTGAAAAGATTCATAGATTCACTGCACGTTTTTATCTTGCTGTGTGAATTTCAAACATACATCAGTAATACATATTTTCACTGAGAAAACATGCAGGTGTACACTGCAGACATAAACTGCAGAGTATGTCCCCACTGTAAATACACATATACTGATGCATCATTTCCACTGGTATTTTCAAAATCCAGTCTGTAACCAAAAAAAAAAAGTACTTAATACGCTATACTATTTGGCCAGTCATCAGATTCTGGCTGAGAATGTGAATTGAGTTGCTGATTTTGTTCTGATATACTCTCAAAACATTGGCACAGACGAGTAGCGGACACAGACAGCCTGCCTACGCGGTTCTATAGTACATTTTGGCGTCTGTGGACCAGCTGTGGACTGTGGACATGCTTCACACATGCGCACTTATAAAATTGCTCACTAAATGACCATGCGCTTCATAAAAGCAGAAACAGTTCAATGTAATGGCTTTCTTTGGAGAGGGGGTGAAAAGAAAAGGAATGAATGTGAGTTGGTTGATTAGAAGGCTATAAAGAAATTTAGCTCAGCATAATCATCTTTTCTGTCTGTTGATGTTAGGCCATTCTCACGGTCAATATTTCCGGGCCAAGGCTTCCTCTTCCATGCGCCGGTCTAACCTTTGAAAGGCAGAGCCAGTTTATTGTAACTTTAGACTCACAGGCTCAATAGGACTCGACTCTGCTTTCATATCAGAGATAGGATGAGGTGGAGGCACCTGTGGAAGACAGAGTTGCAGGTCATATGCAGGGGCGTTATTTCAGTAAAATCCAGGGGATGGCAATGTGACATGACATCAAGGACCTACTGTGCTATTGAAAACTGTTTCACAGACATATAGCTCTCTCTTATATTCACAATGCCTAATGCTTGCATGTAATGTGCAACTTAGAGAGAGGAATGAAAACGCCTTTCATCACGTCTATTTTGGTGCGTATTTATCATTAGTCATTTGTTTGAACTTCACAGAAAATAAAGAAATGCATTGACTTGCATGCTAATTGCCATAGTCCCTAAATGTATGTAGAAATGCAGGAAATGGGAATCAAATTGCATTTTTTTTTTCCTGGGGGAGGACGCCCCCGTTTTATTGTGACTCTCCACTTTTCAAACCAAAGTTGCACCCTTGCACTTATATCCTTGGATTTCTCCTTTCTACCTTTTCTTTCCTTCCACAAAGTTCCTTTAATAGATGTTTAGTCCACTGTTGAAGTATTATTAAAGGGCTGCTCCTTGCCAGCTCCTGGGGGGTAAATAAAGCAGAAAATCCTGTGGCCTTGTGAGGGCACTGAAAATCGACCGACGTGGGGCAATGTTTTTTCTAGCGTAGGAATGTGGATTTAAAGTTGGTTAAGATAAATAAATATCCCCCCTGATTACAAGGCGACTGCAGAGTCAATCCCAGGGAGCATCTTAAATGAATTATTGATCCCATGACCTTTCCCTGTGTTAAGGTTTGCTCTTGTTTGTTCCGGCGCTGTTGACTGGACTCACACTATGGGCAATTTGGGTCGATCAAATATTAGCTTTCCTTATTAGACTGTTAATTATTCTGGCAGTATTTGCATGATATTATAACAGGTGAAGCATGGGGTTGTGGCCATGTATAATTAAACATGCCTCGTGTGTGTGTGCATGCATGCGTGTGCGTGTGCGCGCATGCGTGCATGTCTTGATTTATGGTCAAATTGAGTGAAAGGACATTTTCAGCAACATAATTTCACAGCGTCCTTGACATTTGAGCACAAACAAAAGTCAAAGTCAACATACAATCTTTTATAGTTCTTTGGGCAAGAAATCAGATGCGTGACAGATATGTGACTTAATTATTTTTTCCATCATGCACTGTGTGTGACGGGGCTTGTTGACAGAGAATCATCTAAATCAGCTCCTATTGTGGCGATTTAGTGGAGAGAAATGTCAACCAGTTAATCTTCTGCCAGTAATGATGTGATAGATGTGTCTTCTTTACAGAGACCTGCTTTAATTTAATCTTTGGCGTGTTGACATTTTGCAAATGTAGACAGGCTGAAGTATATAAATTGTCAGAGGGTGGTATAAGAAAAGAAGCTCGACCAGTTGTAAAGCAAATTGGACGCGTGCACAGAACAATCATCATTTTCCTAATTAGGGTTTTGTTTGCACTTCAGTGGTGAGGGCTCTTTCTAATGGTTGGAGCTCTTAAATTGCTTTTCATTTGGAGTGCATTCAAAACAAATGGAACAGCCCGCAGACGTGACATTTGGAGAGCGAGCTTCTCCTCTATTGCAAGTCCATTTGTTAGACTCGTCTTTTGGAGTTGGAAGCGTTCAAGAAAAAATGTTAGCGTGTATGAATATTAATATCACATGGACAGTGGACACAGAGATATTTTCTCAGAGAATAACATGAGCAGTTGTCTCAGCAGCTTGAGACTTGGCTGTTTGAAACCCAAGCTTATCTAGTCAATTCCTGTAAATCATGATGAAACATTGTTTATTGCCATTTGATGAAAGACAGTGATGACCTTTATTTCAGTTAATCCACTGAAAAAAAAATCTTTCCCAAAGCTAGAATACAGAAAAACAAGACCTTGGTCTGTGATGTTATCAAGAGAGAGGGGCTGGAGTAGCTTCAATGATAAAGAATAAAAGGATGAGTTTTTGTTTTGCCGTTGATCGGCTTGGGAGGGAACTGTCTGCACAAATATTGACTCAGCGCCCATGGTCTATCACATAGATAAACTCTTTTGGAGTACGTTACTTTTTTTGAGCAAATCTCATGCTCTCACAAGTTTCACTTCATAACGAACACAACACATTCAGTGGAAGATGCTCTGGCAGATGAAGTCCAATGAAACTCTCAGTTAAAGTTTATTCAAAGCCTCTTTTTCTTTAGAGGCTGACATAAACACTGCCAAGATTCTCTTTTGTGTGTGAAAAGAAAAAAAACATTTGACGTGACAATGCCAGAGCACGAAGAGCCAAACAACAACATGATACAACAGCATGTCTAAGGTGAAGAGAATGAGGCAAGCTGGTTCATTAACTCTTCATAGTTATACCTATGAAAAGTAATGCACTGTAATTTGGAGATAGCCCATGTCATTGTGAGCCAGGAAGCCCAGCTTATTGTCCCATTTTGTTGTTAGGCGGCGATTTCTTTCTCGTAGCGATTATGACGGGAGGAAAAGTGCTGAAGCGATGCAGTGTGAAGACCAAGGTTGATGGTAAGAGGCAGATGGTGAATGCGAGTGGCAGGGTTAGGGTAAGAATATCAGGGTAAGTCTGCAACACATTCTCATTCCCAACTCGTCACATATGGACGCATTGTCAGGATCCCTTGGCGTCACTATTGAACGCAATAGTATATATAGTATACGTCAAAATATGATGCTCAGGGGTGCAGCTTTTAACATGCTTTACATTCTGAATACAAACAAAACTACGTCTTTATGTTTAGGCAACAAAACCACTTAGGTAAGTTTAGGAAAAAGACCATGGTTTGGGATATAATAACATGTCAAAATTGACCTTTGACTTTGGTTTCACACGGGACTCGAACACCGGTCTCCTGGGTCAAAGTCCTGTTTGACCTGTGCACCACTCCTCCCACCCGCCTACATGTGTTTCTCACTCTAAATACACATCACATGACGTCAGGAGCACTTGCTCTGAGCGGGATTTACATCGGAGTTAGTTGAAAGCCCGGTGCGTCTCATGCAGACGCTAAAGGGTGCCTTTAGCGTCGATATCAGACGCCGAGGGTCATGACAAAGCGGCGATATTTGACGAGTTGGGAATGAGACCGGTCTGGGTAAGCCAATCAGAGACAGAGTAGGGTGGGTCACCATCCCTCAGGCCTCTCCAGTCTAGCATCAACCAAAGACCAAGGCTGCAAAACTACAATTAAGGAGAATAGTAACCTAATTTAGAGGTGTCAGAAAAGTGAAAAAGCCAAAGATGGTCAGCAGTGGATCCCAGCATGGTTTCATCCTGTGTGTAAGTGAAGGAGTGGGTGGGTGAAGTGTCACATACGCTCTCGCAGCCTTAGATGACTGGCAGTAGGCAGATGGCTTCCTTCATGCAGAGACACGAGAGGAGAAGGGTAAAAGAAAGAGACAGAGGAGAGGTGCCCACACACATACACACACACACCCTTCAACCCCTAACGATGCTCACCCCCGCCCCCACCCACTGCTTGGCCGAACGAGCGCCCCACATGGCGCCCGTTGCACAGCTGCTGGCGCTGACGTGACTCACGATGCCATGTTTCTGCCTGCTGGATGGAGACAACGGAGGGCGGGGGGAGCCCAAGTGTGTGTGTGTGCGTGCCGTGAGCGTGTCAGAGAGACCGTTTGTGTGTCTGTGTAGAAGCGGGGCACATGGGGAGTGTAAAATGGGTCAGGGATAAGAGTAGCCAAGGCTTCACAGTGGGCGGGGATGGAAATGGGGGGTCGGGCCAGGCCCCTTCTGCCCCCACGATTCACCCTGGAGCGTGAGGTCCAGCGGAGGGTGTAATAATGCCTTAATTGTGCCATGGATGGGAGTTATTGAGTTATTCACACAAGCGCGGAAGGAAGGGGTTAGGCCCAGGGGTTGTGACCAAGCCTGTAGTCAAGGAAGCAACGGAGGAAGGACAGAAAACAATGAGTCATTTCTCTAATGAGCTGAACATTCCCTCTAAGTGTCTCTTGGTCAGTCAGATGTAAACCATTCACATTACAAAACAACCTCTTTGATGACAGTATGTGAGCTCAAAGTTACTAATTAGGCACACAAGGCCAAAACCAAGAATTTGTAATGCAAGATGCCATCCAGTGCAGATTGGATTTTTCTTCTTTTTTTTTGTCATTTTTCCTTATTGTTCTTCCTTCCTTTTTTGTGTGTGTGTGGGGGGTTACATTTAGCTCAAAAATATATCAGCTAATTGAAAATGGCATGATTGGAGTATATGGCAGAGATCAACCCTTTATGATCTCAAAGACTTGCAGATAATCTGTGTAGAAAGCCTGAACTCTGCTCATTTACGTGAGGATGTCACTCAGGGATTATGATTCCATACTGCCCCCCTGTGTTCACAACCTATGACAACATTTTTTCTGTCAACAGACTGTCAGTGCGTGGTTTATTTTCTGTACATTGATTTGACCAGCAAGTCACAGCCTGTCTGCAAAACTCGCAACAAATACTCTTACTTCAATCACAATCACAATCATTGTACATGTGTTACATAGAATGAGTCATATGGTGTGAATTTTTGTCCTATTTGTCTCTGAAATGTTGCCAACCTTATTTGCATGATGAGGATATTTTGAACTCATTTGCACATATGAAGAAAATGTTTGACACTCGGGAGTAAAATGTCAAGCTCAATCAGGGTGCAGAATTATGTGATTGAAGAACACCTCCATCTGTGATAATAATTAGAAGTCTATGGATGGAAGAGAACTGATGGGAAGTCATTCAAATACCTTTCAGGTACCTTAACTACTCCATCCACAAGGAGCAATTTTCACCCGAGAAGCCACTTATTTAATTATCCCTCATTTAATTAACCTTTGATGGTGTGAGTGTGTCATTTATCCCACACATCAATCTTACCCATCAAGTCAAAGACTTGTCTAGTTTAGGATGGTGTATCACTGTGTGCCATAAGTTCCGTATTTGTGTTTTTCATGAAGGGCTCTCAAGATTAACATTAATTTACCCTCAGTGTTAAAAATCCTAATTATCTCAAAATCCCATGTGGAGAACAGTTGGGGTGCAATGAAGTGGCAAACCATTTTGAAAGCTGAGTGGAAGGGAGAGAGAGAAAAGGAGAGAATATCTTGACTTCAGAAAAGATTGGAAAAGACGGATAGTGTGCACACATATGCAAATGAGTATTGATTTAAATGTCAATGATAGATCATCAGGAGACATGAGGTAAACAGCACAGAACAGCTCTTTAGTTATTTAAATTTGGTCTTAAATCTTCTGTGCTCAGTGGCAAAAAAAGTGCCAGGTTTCAAACAGAAACAGGTCAAGCTAAAATTACTATCCATGTTTGCTAAGAAATCATATATCCTGGGTATTTGTTTTAATTTGTGTACTTATTCAGTTACAATTGTGATAGCCAAAAAGAAGAAGTTGAAGT
This sequence comes from Heterobranchus longifilis, assembly GCA_028570985.1. Lineage (NCBI taxonomy): Eukaryota > Metazoa > Chordata > Actinopteri > Siluriformes > Clariidae > Heterobranchus > Heterobranchus longifilis. The sequence continues at coordinate 323 of JAOVVB010134065.1, read as the reverse complement.
TTTTGTTTTTTTTTCCACCATATTAGCAACTCCTACCAAATTAATGTCCGTACCAGTAATTGGACAGGTGTAATACCTGTGTGTACATTAGGCTGTCCGGCTTACCGTATGCACAGTGTGGGTAAAACCTGCTATTGGCCACGTCTCTCACGTGACATTCTCCTCCCCTTCAGCTAATCTCCGCTATCTATTTTGCAAGGGCACCATCGCTACATCCGGGGCTTAGCGCCACCCAAGATGATTGTGATTGGTTTAAAGAAATATAAACACGCCAGGGAGTTTTTTCCCCAGAATGATAACTCGTGCAGTCAGACCATTCTCCA
>JAOVVB010134015.1:0-12205 GCA_028570985.1 Heterobranchus longifilis | reverse complement strand
AAGGGCCATTCAATCGCCTGATGTCATTCAAACCAGGTGGGAAGACAGCAGGTCAACAGTCACATGGGTGCAGATTTCATTGCAACATATGGGGGGGGACACATATTGAGTGGGGGAACTGTTGCCCCCGCAACCCGAACCTGGATAAGCAGTGGACGATGAGATGAGAGATGACCAATTAATGGTGGAAATGTCTTTATTTATGTTAAGGAAAACACAAAATTCGGGCAGAGGTATTGTTGCATCTGAGCAGTTCTTCAAAATAAAAGTCCTCTGCTACTTTCAGGATTTTATTGGGGGGTGGGGACAAATGCACATGCTCTAAATATTCAGGGGGGCATGTCCCCTGTGTCCAAAATTTAGCCTAACCTAACTTTAGCCTAAATCTTCTAGTTTTGTGTGAGACCACCAGCTTTAAAACTGAGCCTGCTACAGCCTCTTAAATAGATCGCCGGCGGTCCCGTGGGGTGGCACCTGGGGTGGCCAATCAGATTTCAGGGGTGGCCGGTGCTACCCCAGGCCACTCCCTAGACACGCCCCTGACTACAGGGCGCCATCCTCAGGCGCTCCGAGCGCGCCTGGGTTGCAGTGTTGGGCTGCGACACATCGCTCATTACTCATTTCAAAATTAATACCATTTAAATTATTACTTCCCAGGAGGAGTGCATTCATCACACTGCTCTTTATATTACCTCTGTGTTACACCCTCAAAATTGGCAATTGCGTCCTGTGTGACCTTCAGAAATGAAGATAATTCAATTGCCTCACCTGTGTGTCAATGATCAGGGAATCCAAACTGCTTTAATGTCCAATTGACTAATGTTCCAGCTGATTTATGTGTTGCTGCGCTCTCCAGCGAAATGTACCGTAGTGGAAGTGAATGCAGGCGGTCTCACTGTGTCAGCACAGGTGATTGGATGGATCACAGTTGATGGATCGGTAGTCCGTGAGAAAGTGGTTGTTACTTAGCCTCAAAATAAAGTCTGAAATCGGTTGTGACATCCGCTTTGGAACAAAAAATGTCGGGCCTGAATTTCTCTGTAGCAGCTACTCATCAGAATAACGAGTTTATGGTCAGAATTTGGAATTTGCTTCACTGCGATCAGATGAAATACAAAATTGAATTGAGGTTGTAAAAGTGGAAGAGATGAACTGAGGTGAAAATGACTTTAGGTCTCCCCGGAAAGCAGTAGAGGCTTGTAGATTTAGCGTCCGCTTTTCTATTTTTCCCTTTTTTCATTAATGTTTGATTCATCATGTTTTTCCAACTACCAAATCCAGTAAATCTGGCGGCGGTGGTGGAAATGTCAAATGGAGTGGAAATGAAGGTTCCTCACGACTGTATTTCATCATGTAGTTGTCTACAAAATATCCTGGACATATGTCTTGGCAGAAGTTGTCCGAAAAAGGTCAAAAAGTGAAAATCCTGTACATCCTGTACTGTATACTACAGTGTTATTTAGCAGGTTCCCTCTCATCCTGTTTGATTATATATTAAATATGCTTGAAAAATTCTATTGAATTCAAACCATCTGAATTGGTATATTGTTGCTGTATTAACTGAATACAAAGGTGGTTTTCAAAATGGCATCACCGCCAAGTAATGCAGTGCCATGATGAATATAAAACACCTCTCGGTGTGTATTTGTGTTTCGGCCTGCAAATACTTTTATCCATTTGTATGTTTTCTGCTTGTACAACATGCATTTATTCACATTCATATATGTACAACAGATTCAGGAGTGTTTTGTGGGCTCTCTTTTGAATCTGGGTTGTACAGTACGATAATACAGTATGTGCACATGTTCCCTCGTGTGTGTAAATGCGTGTTTGCGTGTGTGCCCGTGCTATCAGCAGCTCGCGATCAGCCGCGTGTTTATGCGCTCTGCCTGGCTCCTGAATCACGCTGGGTCGTCGGGCCTCTCTGGCGTGCTGCTGCCAGTCTGCAGCTGGAGATAAAGTTCTGGCCTGAAGGAGCGAAGGCAGGCCGCATCCACCCTCTACTTAATCCTTCCCCCTCTCATCCCCTCCCCTGTTCCTTCTCTCCATCTCGCTATCTCTCTCCTTGCTTACCACCTCTCAGACCTGTGTCCTTCAATACGCCACACTCTCTCACCGTATCTCCCCTGCGCTTTTTTTTTTTTTTTCTTCTCCCTCACCTTCCTCCTGCTGCTCCTTCCTTCTGCCCTGTCTTCCTACGTTTTATTTTTTATTTCTCTTTCCATCTGCCCTGCCAAACCAATTCTATATCAACCTCTCTTTCTCGCCCTACTCCTGCTACACCTGTCTCTATCTCACTTTCCCTTTGTTTTGATTACCTCCGATGGTGCATCACCATTTCCTCGAACAATTGCTGTCTTTAATTTGCTGTGGATTTAGTGGATGGTAAAAACCATGTAGAGGCTTTTCTCTGTCTCTCTTTTTTTCTTTATTGTTGTGAACATCTGCAAAAAAGTGACTGAACAGACGCTCTTGTACCCTAAATGGAAAATGTACAACAGACAAAAGGAAAGCACATAACCCGACAAAGACATGTTTCCAAGATTTTGATTTCTCATAGACGTCTGCATACTTCTTTGATTCAGCACAGACCAGATGTTAGAAGACATTCTGGTTGTGTTTTTGCTGTTGCTATGTCCATACCGAAACTGTTTGGTGCATTGGTTGATTGCTTTCAGTGGAAAAGAGCAGCTCACATTGGGAAAATAATGCATAGTTTGTCCAGGTAATTATTAAAAGAAAGCGCACCCAATCAATAGCGAAACATGTAGGCCTACAGATGACGCCATCTAAAATGTCCCCTCCCAGTCTATTCCCAGCCCATTTCCAGTTTAATCCCAGGCTTCATCTGTATATTGCATGTTTTGGAGTAGAGTATGATATTCCATTTGTAAGGTTAATGACAACCTTTGTTTCAGTGGCGGACCCAACAACGTACGATGTTGGTACATATGGACACTCGAGGAGGAAGTAAACAAGTGTTATCAATTGTGACAAACCTGTTTTACACCTGTGGGGTTGTGACAGTCGCTGCGTTCTAAATTGCATAATTTTTACTTTTTATTATGTACTGCAGCTGCCCTTGTATGCAGTATGCGTACACTTGGGACACACCCTCTTGCTCATCGCAGTCGCAGTCCATAGCACGAGCTGTCATCTGTCTGGGCTCTCTCAGCGGCTCAGTCGATGTGACGTATCTTCCACTGCACAGAGGATTGTGGGTCACAGTAACCAGAAAAGCATGCTGGCTTGCATACTGCAAAATGCTGCCAGATGCAGTACGACAACCTGTTTTTCTTTTGGTATACTGCATTTTACATACTATGTACTGAGACGTAATAAATCTTTTTCTAGCATAGTAAATACTATGGTAGTCAGGGCCGGATTAAATTGATAGATTACACTAGACAGACTGTATTTTTTGGGCCCAGCGACCAAATGATTGGCCGTGCGACCACGCGACTATCACTTTGCTGTTGTTTAGAAGTTTGTTGTGTGTCGGGGGCCGTGTGTAGGTGTGTGTGGGGCAGGTGTGTGGGTGTGTGGGTGTGCAGTGCTGAGGGACATCAATAGTGACAGACAGGACATTTCAGAGACATGATGCAGAAAAGTATCCAATATTTGACAGGGTTTGTTTGATGCAAAGTCCTCCCGCATGATGTCGTCAATTTTGTTCCACTTTGCAGGATCAGATGAAAATCACCCCGTCTGGGTCCAGAGGTTTTGTGGAAAAAAAAACATTTGGTTACGTTCTCCTGTCCTGTGTTGTTGTTGATGTTGTCATTGCTGCTGCGTGACTCCGTTGTACTACATCCTTGTTGCTTGTTGTGCGTATCGGTCCACCGTCCTCCGCCGGAGGGTCCTGGAGTTGCAGCCAGGCAGCAACTGAGGCTGGCTTGTGGGCTTTGAAGAGCCAGAAAGAAACTTGTGTGTCTTTTTCTTTCTTCCTCCTTGTTTTCCTCCTCTGCTTTGCTGCACCTGAACGCATCCCGAGAGCTGCTAGCTTGTAGGCTATCACCGCTAACGTCTCCACAAACCAGAAATACATTTTCACGGCTGCACACGTCTGTGTGTATGTTGAAAAATGAATACATGAATACATCTTGAAATAAAGTTTTAGATCGAGTTTTTAGATTTTTATAGTATTTTAATAATGTAGCCTACATTAAATACTGTTTTACACATATTTTAAAATATTTTCATTATGTAGATGTTTTTTTACCCTTCTGTCTGGGCCCCCTACTGGCAAGCGGGCCCTGGGCATCTGCCTAGAATGCCTGTGCGTAGATCCGGGCCTGATGGTATTATGGGTATTGGGAGTGTTATCATTTACCAAGCTAAAAGCAGGAGGAGGCTTTGAAGATCACAGAGGAACAATTCAGCTGTCAGACATTTAGAAATGCATTCATTGTGTTGATAATTAGAAAAATGGGCACTGCTCTTGCTTGTTAAGAAAAGTACACCACTTTCTAAAGCATGCTATTAGTGTTTGGATTGATTTTCTACCTTTCAGACTTCCATTATTTCTCAGTCATTCACCAATATGAAAATCAACTCAAGAGACTTGAGGTAATGCATGACATTATGTTTGCCTTTTTTTTTTGTTTAACCCTCTGCAAATGGTCGTGCGGTCCAAAACCAATAACATCAAAAACAGCAATGTAGCACCATTTCTATTGCAGAGTTCAAAAGGTTATGCAGATACATTTTTGGGGATTTTTTTTCCTCTGTGGTACATTTAAGAAAAGTCATAAATCTGAGATTTGAGAGGCACATGTCTAACAACCATCTTATCAGTGCAAGAAGCTGTCACACTATCCTTCTCCCCAGTGCTCATGGTTGCTCTTTTTCGACTTCTTCATATCTTTCGACTGCAATGCTCGTAGGCAGCCATCATTCAAATATCAGATGTCAAGGCTTATTTAATAGCACCCCAAAGGAGGAATTTCTGCACAACTTTTTTTTACTGCTCAAGAATAAGTCGATGTTGGATGTGAGGTGCAGGCTAGTGTACATGTCTCAGGTCTCTGCAATGTTATTATAGTGTATCATGAGAGTCAATCTCATGGTAAAAAAACACATTGCTGCCTTTCGAAAGATCGGCAGCGACGTTTAAAATGTGCGATTTGCAGTTGAGAGATAAAAAAAAACGTGAAAGCAGTGGTTAGTAGACTCTTGCGCAAGAATGGTTATTTAATCTGTTGCGAGGCAGTGATTTAACTTCAAGGAATTTAGTTCTGCAGTTACTTTAGGCACATATTTTTTTTATTATTGACATTGCACTTCTCTCTGACTTCTCTGTGAACTCAGCTCTCTGGCTATTGGCAGTCTCTAGAGTTAGAATGAATCTCAGATGCCAACACACTTCGAGCCTTGCTTTAAATATGTAGGTTTTCCAAAAGTTATGTCTTTAAGGATGGTCTCCCCTACTCTTGCATCCTGTGTTCTTTTTATCAGAGCGATGTGTGCACTATCTGGACCGTTTTTGTTAGGCTGATCTGGAACATATTAGAGATTAACGCGTCTACACTTGGATGCAATGTCAGACTTAGTGGGATTATTTAGTTTTGATTCGTGAGCCAAATTTATTATGTCTCTTTGTGTCCAAATATCCAGACACATATTCTGTCTGCGTGAGAATGATTGTCCTCCGCCGCTGTCATTAACATTTGCATTTCAATAGTCCTCGCTTGATTGAACACCAACAGCAGCATAAGTGGTTTGGCAGGGCAATTTCCTTTTTGCTTCAAAACAAACATCCATACTTATTGATGTTTCTCTTCATCAGAAGCAAGACTCAAATATTGCCTTTGTCTGTTGGAATATATTACATCTATACTGTGGTTTTCCCTATCTTATCTTTCCTTTATGTTTGCTCTTTCATTCCATTCCATATCATTGATGGCAAATCTTTTCATTATCTTTTTTTAATATCAGATTTTAGCCACGCTTGTCCATTGCAATGTCCATCGGTCTGTCGGTCTGTCCACCTCGTTGGACTGAAATATCTTAAAAAACTATTATTTCATTGCCATGAAAGTTGGACATTCATGGTTCCAAGAGGATGAATGACTTTCCCTCTAGCACCAACAGCAGGTCAATGCTTTCAGTTATCCAGTAAAATATCTACCTGATGGATTGGCATCAAACGTGGTACAGATGAAGCCACCTAGAATTTCCCATGCTTCCTGCTGTGTTCACAGTACGGCCGACTACGAGTCATTTTCAGTGGAAGCCAGCGATATGACGCTACAAACTGACGGCCGACACATGTCGCTGGGTGACGGGCGTGACGCGCTTCAAAAAAGCTGAGCCGAGCTCAACTTCTCTCAGCGCTCCAGTCCCCCTCACTGTTTCCAGTCCTCTTCTCTGCTGCCTGACAACGACTCTGCGACACTGTAACTGGCCACGCTCGGCTGTTTGGAGCTTTTGTCTCCCGTAGTGTGAGCGCAGCGTCAGTGCTGGGCCCCGAGCAGGCGTGCAGGACCCTGCCTGGACAGTGGCTGGAATTAAACAAATTTAAATTTAAAGGAAATTAAATTAAGTGTTTTTCTGAAGGAAGCACCATGCGAATGAATGAATGAATGAATGGCTGTTGACTCTGTGTGCGTCGAAACGTCAGTCGTTTGCACCTTCATTAAATGTTGCATTATGATTCATGTGCTCCAGTATATTTTTTCTTTAGGTGCAGTCCCCGTGAAGTGACCCAGAGTTACGTTTTTTCACGTCCTTTGTCCTTTACTGTGTGCACAGAAGACATTCTGGTTGTGTTTTTGCTGTTGCTATGTCCATACCGAAACTGTTTGGTGCATTGGATGATTGCTTTCAATGGAAAAGAGCAGCTCACATTGGGAAAATAATGCATAGTTTGTCCAGGTAGTTATTAAAAGAAAGTGCTCCCAATCAATATGTCTCCAGCGAAACATGTAGGCCTACAGATGACACCATCTAAAATGTGCCGACCTCCGCCTTTTGGAGAGGCTGATGCGCAAGAGACTCCTTCTCATTCAAGAATGAATGGCTGTGTTTACAGTGGAATCTAGACAAACCCTGTCAGAAAACAGGAGGAGAGGCAGGGAGACTCCCAGGGGCTGGAGGTGGGCTGGGAATAGGCTGGAAGTCGATTTATTTTACATTTTAAATGGCTTCATCTGTACATTGACTTTGGTGATCCTCTGATTTCCTGTATTACATTCCCATCAACCTCAGCTGTACTTTGTGTTTAGCAAATGTTAACATGCTAACACACTCAACTAAAACTTTGAACATTGGAAAACATTTTCCCTGCTTCACCTCTGCACGTTAGCATTATCATTTTGGATGTTAGCATTCAAAGCTCTGCTGTTTCTTCTCTTTGTTTCATGTTGTATGGATGTGTGATGAGGTTACAGATTCTTGAAATCACTGTGACAGTCCTCACATACAGAGAGACACATAGGACATACATACACTAATGCACACATGCACAAATCTGCAAACGGGCAACAGCTTTCAGAAAAGTTGACATGTTTCATCTCTCCATCCTCCACAAGAACACACATGATGCACACTTGTCCCACCAGAGAACATGTTTTCTGACCTCACCATCCGTCTATCTGCACCCCGATGACAGTAAACAAATGCTGCCAGACTGCAGCCCGTGCCAGGGAAGATTTCATGCTCAGCGCTTGTGATGGAGTGGTGTGTGTGAAGAGGGAGGAGTGTGTGACATCAGTCTTGCTCATATTAGTGTCTTCTGTTGTCATTGCCCTTCTCTTATCGACTGCTGCAGGGATGACGTATTTTTATAGTTAGCATCGCCCTAATCTCGCATAGCCAGACATATCTCTACAGCACTGCTGGGGGAAAGTCTGGATTCAATGTGCTTTCACTCCTGGAGAGTGAAAAAACTCCCTGGCCTGTTTGTATTTCCTTAAACCAATCACAATCGACCTGGGCGCGCCACGCCCTGCATACAGCGACGGTGCATCTGCAGAACAGTGTCGGAAGGAAACCTGTTTCGGTGGTGAAATGTTGTAAACATATTCTTTGTAGATCTTTGCAATCATTCACCAAAAGAACAGAGCAGGTCTGCCTTATTACACAATCCAAATCTTTGACAGATTTCCTGTTTCCGGGCGCCGGGCAGATGTCTCGGAGGCTTTATCCTCGCACTGTCCGCATAGTAATCCAGACTAGCATCGCTCTGGTTCCCTCGACAAAAGATTTTGGATTATTGCAGAAAATACACGTTTTGTTCAGAAAGATAATCTTCACACTTCTTTGAAGCGTAAATGGAAATGCCAGAAGTAAAAAGCGTTATATACGAACTACATCACGGTCGCATTACTTCAACGTCACCGCCACTAAGCTTGTTTAGATTTTGTTTGAGTTTTTACTCTTACCTCTTCTACAAAAGCCTTTTCTTTTGAGTGTAGTCTGGTTTACCAGATACACAGTGCTGTGCACTCTGGATGGTGTCAGGCCCATTCCACTATCTCCGCTGTCCATCTATTTTTTTAAGACTTTTATTGGCAAAACATTTTTTGCACGTACTATAAAATAAAATACATTTTCATGAAGTCCAGTACAATGTAGATGGAGAGCACCGTCGCTGCATCCGAGGCTTAGCTCCGCCCAGGACGACTGTGATTGGTTTAAAGAAATACAAACAAGCCAGAGTGTTTTTTCCCTCTATCCCAGAATGAAAACTCCATGCAGACCATACTCCAGTGCTGACACAGTGCTGTGGAGATAGGTCTGGCAATGTGAGACTACTCTCAGTGTGATCTGATAGCTCGTAGTCTCTACAGGTTGTGAAGTTTGAGTTAGAATACCTTACAAGAGCACGAGTATGAACACAGTGAGGCTGTAAAGGCGGACTACTAAGCAGATAAGTTTCCATGTTTAGCGTGATGACAACCTCTGTAGTCTCATTTAGCCACTTTGAAATTGTCGAGTGGGATATTTACCAACGTATTTTCTGTCGTAGAACAAAATGTGAAAATCTCTTAAGCTTGTGTTAACCACAGACCTTATTTCAGACATCTAACCAAAACCCCATTGACTTTGAGATGAGGGAGCTGGAAATGCTAACTCATTTCTGGCATTTAGGACGGATTCCTGCAGCACAGGTTATATAGTGTGTCTCCTCTGTGTTTTATTCAGGTGCCATTTTGTGATGGTGCTTATCAAAATTGACCATTTATTTTTTTGTCTGGTGTCAGTGCCCCTGATCTAGAGTTAAAATTGTATGCATGGGAACATATTTCCCCCCCTTTTTTTTCTCCTTTCTCTTACTTTTTCCTTCTTTCTCTTTCTTTTTTCCTTACTTTTCATTTTATCTCCCCCCCTCCCGTCTCTTCTCCGTGGCGCGCTCTATATATCTGTCAGTGCACGAGGCGAGGAGAGGAAGTGAAGCAGACAAGAAATATATCCCTGTGAAAGACAGGTCTCGATAAATAAAGAAGAGGTATACTCAGCCCTACCAGAGAGGGAAGGCTGGAGGGAGACGAGGGAGGTTTTTTCCCTCTCTTTTCCTTAAGGCAGCTGTCAGATTTTGAGAGGACGATGAACAGGGGAGAAAGAAGGTAAAAAGGAGAAAAAGTTGCGATGAGCGGTGTTGGGGGAGAGAACATGTGGGCTGGATGGGTGATAATGAGAGATAGGGACCAAATCAGTATTGGTAAAGGATGGATGCAGCGTGGCTTGTAGGGGAATAAGAAGCTGAGTGCAGTCTCTGTGAACGGTTGTTGCTCTGACTGAGATGGCTGCGATTGTGTAAAACAGTGGCTCCCAACCTTTTTCCTTAAGGGACCCCTTTTCTATCTTTTAGTATCTGACGTATTTTATGGATATTTCTTATTATATTCAATGCAAACAATAACAGTACATAACAACTGAGAAACTGAACAATTAACCCAAACAGTGAACGCAATAACTGCAGGAAATCTGTGTAAAACGAGACATTTGGGTGAATTTTGAGTTGTGTGAGTATTGCATCAGAGATGAGTTTTCCTTTTATATTTCTTAGGAACTTTTAATACAAGTCTCTGTAGTATGTATTTTGTTTTATCATTTTTATCATACAGACTTAATTGGCTATTTTCTTCATTTTTTAATTTTTTACAAATTCAGTGTTTTCTTCTTTTCTTCATCACTCTGCCATTATCCTGTCAGGTTTTTTCTTAAATTTTATATCTTAAATAATAATAACAATTTAATTTAGTTTTCTTTACAGAAAAGAATGAAATGCTGAGATGTAGGCCAACTGTATATATATTTGACATATATAGACATGTTTGTATATGTTATACAAACTGCAATACTTTTCGTATGATATTATACAGGGAACTGAAGCCGTTATGTCCCTCTTTTCAAAGCCACCAGGCTCCTTTGATAAAAACAGTAATTTTACCTCACAGAACACGGTGTGTGTTATTGTGTGTAAATCCAAACTAACACTGAAAGGCTCAAGTGTTGAATTTTCTTAGTAAAGTTGGGGAAAAACTTCAAAAAAGTTCTATTCTGATTAAATGTTTTGGTGCATGTAAACACACATCTTATCAGATCACTTTATTTAGCGTGCATGTAAACAGTTAAGTTTACAGCTGTCTAACCGCAGCTAATGTAACCCAAATTCTATATAGGGCTTTAGACATGCACATTAATATCAGATTTTACCTTGTTTAGGGAGATTCTGCATATCATTCTTGTTAGAAAAAAAAAACACATAACCCCAAAATGTCAGCTTTTCAGGAGCTATTTTCATTTTATTAATTAGTGTTGAAAAGGTGTCTTAAACCCAACGGCTATTTCCTCAATCCACAGAGGAGCGCATAATCCTTCAGTGAAGGTGAAAACATGAAAACCAAAATTGCAATAACAAGATTTCCACCTGACAGCCATGATATGTCAAATTTGCAATATTTTTTAATGGGCCCTCACACTGTCAGGACTCTTAGATCTATTTTCGCCCTCCAAAATTGAAACCTTGAAGATGGGAGTTAAATTTGGGGCGTACTGGTGCACTTATATGTATTTGTCTTGATCTGACGCCATTTGAGTAACTCCTTTAGACGAGCATGACAGCTTAAGTTTTTAAAATTACGCTTTTTTTTCTGTGACTTCCTCCCACAAGAAACTGTTTTCTACAAGTGCTGGTAGCTGTCTGCAATCCATTCTGGTGTTAAAGTCATGTTTCTGTACTCCAAAACGCATGTCTGTTAGTAATTGTTTGTACGAGATAGTTATGCGATATGTCGTGGTTATAGCTATATAAAATTGGTTGTACCAGTGTAAAGTAGAGCTCAGAGTAAAGTCATAATAATGCATGCAAAGTGCTGCTCAGATAATTACAAGCATAATGTATTCTTCAAACATCGACTCATTTGTAAAGTAACTGTGTTCTGTCTGCTTATTTCTTTTGAACATAAAAGCCCGTCAGACCTTACTGGAATGGTTGGGAGGAATTTAGAAAAAGCTTTCAACTCGGCCATTTGTATTTTTAACAAGAGTATTGGCTGTCATCCCTATTTGCTCGTAATTGTCTGAATAAGAATGCACTTGGCAAAGCCAGTGTTTTTAGACTTCAGTTTGGCAAATCCAGCTTTTTCCCTTGTATGGGATTATTTTTTCTAACAAATACAGTGCAGTCTCTGGTTTATCCCTGGATTTCCTCCTGATTTCTTCTTCTGTGGCAAAATGTACCCTATTGTACACGTGTGTTTGTTTCTAGATGCTGATGAATATCACTTACTTGCATTCGCTGCCTTTTGTAACACTTATCATAGTATACATGTGTCCACACCTCTGTGATTCTGCAGCAGCAGCAGCTTTCTTTATAGACTTACAATGTTAACGTTACAGTCTCAAAGATCTCTGTTTTGTTTTCTTTAGCGACACCTCTTTACCTTGTATGGCAGCTGGATTCTCACGATAACACGCGAGAATGGTACGACATGACCTCAGAAATATAATGCAGTGATTTTTCTAGTCTTTTCTTAATAAAATCACTCCATTAAAAAATATATATATATTTGATTTGGTGCAAAATAATGGTAAACAATAATCGTTTTCATCGTAAATCACAATGAAACACAATAAGTCGATGGTGTTTCGAGAAAAAAAGTCATAAAGTTTTGAGAAAAAAAGTCACAATTTTATGAGAAGAACAGTCGGAATGTTTTGAGAAAAAAGTCGTAAAGTTTTGAGAAAGAAAGTCACA
>JAOVVB010134005.1:0-12205 GCA_028570985.1 Heterobranchus longifilis | reverse complement strand
GTCTTCCCCCTCTCTGCTAAACAGCCTCGTCATGCATTAGAAAAGTATGCAGTTATAACAACCAAAGAGCTAATGGAACAATGGTCAGGGAGAAGAAAACACTGAATTTATCAAAAAGTCTATTGAGTGTATATGATTGTTAAAAAATAAATAAATAGTACAGCCTGAGAATTGTATTAAAAGTTGATTAAAAAAATAAATAAAAGGAAAACTCTGGATAATCTGCTCAAAAGTCATCCAAATTGCTCTTTTTACACAAACTTCCTGCAGTTATTGCGTTCACTATTTGGGTTAATTGTACAGTTTTATCAGTTGTTCTGTACTGTTATTGTTGTGCATTGACTATAATATGAAATATCCATGAAATATGTCACTTAGTCAGGGGTCGTCAGTTTATGCAATGATAGAAAAGGTTGTCCCTGAAGGAAAAAGGTTGGAAACCACTGCTCTAGAGGGTCAGAGGTCCACTGTACAGCAGCCCCTCCCAGAAAATAGTTCCAACGTGCCTGGTGACAGGACTGTGAGGGCACCTCAGACCAAAAAGGTTAGGAATCACTGGGCTAGACGACTTGTGCCACATACAATATATTTACCCATCAAAACTTGTGGCGCGTGTCCGTTTGGAGGCTTCCAGAGCATGTCATGCCTGGTTAGTGGCCGGCGGAGGCTTGGTGAAACGTGAGCCAATCACTGGCATTATAACCTCCTCACTCCCCACACACCGCCTTACAGTGTGTTATTACAGGGAATCATATGTCAGCGTGTGTAGACTTCCTAATAGACGGAGTCAGGATCCTGTTTGATGTTGACTTTGCTGTATTATCAGCCATGTAAAACACATGTTTAACATGTAAAACATGTTTAACACTCATCTATCTGTCTGTTTGTCATTTATATTGTTTTTTCTTTCACAGACAGAGAAGATCAGGCGATCCTCTGCACGTGAGTAGCCTACTGTTATATGACGGTGTCTATGAAAGCTTTGTATTTTGCCGCGAGGAAAATCTATGTACGGGTCACATTGAGACTGTCTGCCTCGATTGGAGTGTTTGTGCGTGCGTGTGTCTGGTCTGGTGTGCTTTCATGTGTCTTCATTTCTGTGTATTGGTGCCTTCATGCACATGTGCGTGTAATTGCAAATGTATTCAGATTTCAAGCAAATGTGGATCAAATTGGATTTTATTCCAAAGCTGCACAGATCTGATATTTTTATACAGTTGCATGAACAGAAGATTTTTGAAAAAAAACTTCATAAGGGTATGGATTATTTTTAAAGCAAATGTACAAATGCAGGACATATCAGTGCTCACATTGATGTTCGTTTTGGGCCATTTTCAAACATGAATTTAAAGAATCCGGAGAGAAAAATCATATCTTAGGAAAAATGTAAGGCCTGTAATGTGAAAGCATCCTCCTGTCTGTTTGTACCCATGATGGTTTGTCTACCAACCCGGTTGCCTGCGGGCCCATCCGTCTCCCTGTCATCATGTCTTCCTGTCAGACTCTTCCTGTCATTGTCAAAGATCCCACTTTAGGTTCATCTTGAATCAGTGTATTTGGGACGTCTGCTTCTTTTAGATCTTTTTCAGCTGCTATTTTTACTGCATTCTCCTTCGTTCTTCTCCAAAAGCAACAAAACTGACACAGCCTGTGTCCTCCACACCTGCTTTCTGTTTAGACCTGTGGCTTTGAATGCACTGCATGGGCTCTATATTTATTGGTGTGATGAATGAGTGTTTGGCCACTCGTTCCTGTGCGTTCTCTCTCTTTTAAAATGTGTATATACCATTCATAATTTAGACCATGTGTGTTTAAGATGGACCGTTTTGTAAAGAGAATGGTATTTATTGTTTATGTGCGTGTGCCTGTGTGTGTGTGTGTGTGTGTTCCAGAGGCGAGTCTGGAGCTGGGAAAACCGAGAACACTAAGAAAGTCATCCAGTATTTGGCACACGTTGCCTCCTCCCATAAGAGTGGCACTCTGGGTAGGAACAAGGAAGCTGTACAGGTATGTTCCAGTAGAGACACCGCAGAAGTAAGAATAAAAGAAGAGCAGCTAGAAACACAACATATGAAGAGAAGAAGGGCATTCTAGGAACGTTAAGTCTGAAGTGGGGGAGGGATAACAGGAAAAACAGGGGAGGAGAAGAAGTGATGAAGGAGTAGTGAGGGGAAATGGATAAAAGAAAAGAAAAAGGAAGTAGGATGAGGCTGTAGGAAGTTAAATCACCAATTAATGTAACTTGTGTATCATACTTGATTACCTGCTAAATAGCTGTATGTCGTCCCTCTGTATAGGGGTTATAGTTGTGCTGTTCCTCTTGGTCAGAGCAGTTAATCTGTGTTTTTTCTATGTTGCCAGGTCTTTGACATTTTAGGTCACTTTGCATTTCTTTTTACCAATATACCTGGAATGTGGGCAGAATGTTGTATGTTATGTAAGGGATCATGTAGAACAAGCTGGTTATTATTGAAACAAGAACCCCCACAGGGTGATGCAGGACCGTCACCCTGAAGGGGATCTATTTTCAATAATAACCAGCTTGTTCTACATTATCCCGCTTATTACATGGGTACTTACTAAAGAAATCAATGATTTGACACAAAATATTGATTTAAAAATGTCTTTATTGATTTTAAAATGACTGTATTGCTTCCGCTAAAAGAAAATAGTCTGTTAAATAACGAGTAGTTACGTAAAGGAATGGGTAAACATTTTGAGGAATACACTTTTTATCAGAGTGAGATGAGAAGACTGATGCAACTCCTGTGTCTGTGTGGAAGCTCAAATCTGGAATCAGGAAGTGATTAGCCTAGCTTAGCACAAAGAAAAAAATGCTTACCAATGTCCATAAAGCTCACTAATTAAGACACAAACACATATGTAAAAATGAGTCTTGGCGTCACATTGAGGTTGGATTGTGTTCATTAGTGATCTTTAGATGTGCTGGTCGGTTTGTTGTTGAACTTTGGACACAGCCAGGCTAGCTGTTTCCCCCTGCTTCCAGTCTTTATGCTAAGCTAAGCTAATCGCAGCCCGTCTCCAACGCTGTACTCAGCGCACAGACAACAGAGTGGCATCAATCATCTCATCTAACTCTCGGAAAGAAAGCACATAAGCACATTTCCCCAAAATGTTGAGCGATTCCTTTAACCTGCTATGACCTTTTTGTTGCAGTGTTTTCTGTGGTGATTTAGTTAAAAGTTGCTGTTCTCTTGAATCTCAATCACATCACTTTCCTCTTTATTTATTCATACTGATTCACTTTTCTGATGGGTTTTCCTGTGGGTACAATTAATTCTATCTTCCCTCACCATGGAGTGGGTTTTCTCTGTCATTCAGTCCTCTTTTTCGACATTTTCTCAGCGACTTCTCTTACTTTCCTCCCTGCACTTGTTTCCCCTCATTGTCTTCTTTCTGCGTTGTCCTCCTCTCGTCCCTGCACGTTCAGATGGACGGCTCTCGGTCCTTAACAAGAGGCAGTACTTTGGTGAACAGGGTGAGTTAACTATCTATCCTGCTGTCCTGTCCTGTGCTTTTGTCCTGTCCTATTTCCTGCTTAATGATCTCCACAATGATACTGACTAACAGAGTAACCTTAAAACCTTTAACTGTCACTCAGCACTGATGTGGTTCCTCATAACAATCAAGTCTCGTACAGTATATTTGAGTTTGCCTGTTTGTATTTCTTTATTTGTTGTTGTTGTTGTTATTGTTGTCTTATTTGTCTTTTTTTGTTTGTTTGTTTAACCCATCCACCCATTCTCCTCCCTCCTAAAACTTCATCCCCCCCCCCCCACAATTCGTCAGAGTATGCAATATGTGAGTATGAACGTATTTAGACAACTTGGGGTTTATTCATTGGGGGGGTCACATTTTGTAGAAACCTTCCATTGTAGAATATTTACCAGAGCTGAATGATTCTCTTGATACCATAACGAGAATCATGTATTCTGCACATAGTGCTTTTCTTTTTTAACTTTTATCTAAATGAATCCTCCTTAGCTGGGTCTCTAGTTTTGGCACGTTTTTTTTTTTTTTTCCATTCTGCTCAGTGGGCTGATGGTTGGCTTTCCATTCCCAGTGACTTGTAAATGCCACAGATTTTTATGCACCTGTAAGAAATGTGAGGCATGTCTGCTGTAGAGGTGGTTTTAATCTGTGAAAAGTGTGTGTGTGTGTACTGTACAGTATGTGTGAATGAGTGCAGATTCAGATGTGGGAGTGGCAGCCGTGTGTTGCAAGTGAACACACAAAGTGTACACTATAAAAAAGTGCTGACCTATTGCTTGGTGTTGGCTTGTCGGCATTCCTTGACAGTTTTACACTATAATCACGTCCTGTAGCTACAGTAACTCCCCATCACTGGCTGCTGCTGCTGCTGCTGCTGCTGCATCAACAGCTGCTGCACTGGCAATGCGACAGCCGCAGTAATGCATTGCAGCTAGCTAGAATCAGCCAATATGTAGCTTGTGTATGATATTAGCATCTAAATCTGCAGCTTCCCTCTGCCCTTGTTTATCTACAACAGTGGTTCTCAACCGACTCTTTCTAGAGATCGCTTTTTTAATAATGTAGGAGATTAAATTTTAATGAATTAAATGTGAAACATGATTGCTGCCCTTATTATTGATTGCTAAGCTAATGAGGGCCCATCACTCTTACTGACGTTGAGAATCATTTGTTCCTGGGTCTGGGGATGGTGTGTGGTTGTGGATGCTATCGTGGGCCCTAAAATGCACCAGTTTTGTGTCGCTGCTCTTCAATGATGAGTCATTTTTTTTTTTTTTTTACATAACAGATCAGTAGTTACTCCAAAGAGAGATGGTGCATTTTAGTAGCTAGGCCCTGTGGAAGTCTTCTGTTGAGGCTGTTGTGTTTGTTGTGGATCTGATCTGACGTCTCCTGTGTGTCTCAGGGCGAGCTGGAGAGACAGCTGCTGCAGGCCAACCCCATACTGGAGGCCTTCGGCAACGCAAAGACTGTCAAGAACGACAACTCCTCTAGATTTGTAAGAGCAGACTAGATGCATGTGTATTACCTCCTGAATATATTGTCAGTTTGATCATTTACTGTGGAAATTAACTGAAACATAAAACCACTTTTTCTTCTTCTTCTTCTTCAGGGTAAATTCATCCGCATTAATTTTGATGTGGCGGGGTACATTGTTGGTGCCAACATCGAGACCTGTATCCTTTTTCCAGTTTTTTTGAAAGATCAATACACTCTTGCCTCATTTAGAGCTGCAACTAACGATTATTTTCTCGATTAATCGATGTTTGGTCTATAAAATGTCAGAGCATGGTGTCCTCAAATGTCTTTTTTCTGCAACTCAAAGATATTCAGTTTACTATCACAAAGGAGTAAAGAAACAAGAAAAAATTCACATTTAAAAAGCTGGAATCAGAGAATTGTCTCTTAAAAAATTATTCCAACCGATGAATTGATTAATTTAATAGTTGGTGATTAATTTAATAGTTGACTACTCTATTAATCTTTGCAGTTCTAGCCTCATTTACAGCAGTTATGCGAAAAGAGCATTTATTGTGACCCTGTTTATTTTTGACTTCCTAAGTTTTTTTCTGAAACTTGTAGGTTGTTCACTTTTTCACTTGTTCACAAAAAAAAAAGATTAAAAACAATTAATTGCATCTTTAAAGGTTTACATACATATGTCCATGTGATCCATGACCATATGAATCCAGACCTCCTTGAAAAGTCCCGGGCCACCCGTCAGGCCAAAGACGAGAGGACGTTCCACATCTTTTACCAGTTGTTGTGTGGAACTTCGGAGGAGACGAGAGGTGAGATAATAGTCGACCAAAATGTGATAATGGAATACTGCTATACTACAGAACAATACTGTGTGTTATTTTGGTTAAAATGTATCCATGTCCTATCATATCTTTTCTACTTAAATCTATCTCTCTGATTCATTTTTTTTTTTTTTTTTCCCGTCCCTAGCGGACCTGCTCTTAGGAACTGCTGATGAGTACCGCTTCCTCAGTGGAGGCTCCATCCCCGTTCCCGGTCAGAGCGATTCAGAGAACTTCACCCAGACCATGGACTCCATGGCTATAATGGGCTTCACCCCAGAGGAGTCGATATGTAAGAGAGGCCGCGATCGGGAAGAGAGAAAGTAGTTTACTTTGTGTGCACATTTGATCCCTGCTATAAATCACCATCCCTCTCTCCGTCTCGCCTCTCCTCAGCCATGCTTAAGGTGATCTCTGCCGTGCTCCAGTTTGGGAACATTTCCTTCATGAAGGAGAAGAACCACGACCAGGCCTCCATGCCCGATAACACAGCTGCTCAGAAACTGTCCCATCTACTGGGCATCAACGTGCTGGAGTTCACCCGGGCCATCCTCACTCCCAGAATCAAAGTGGGTCGAGAGTACGTGCAGAAGGCCCAGACGAAAGAACAGGTGAGATTTATGTTTTTTTTTTATGTTTGTGCTCCTGCAGATAAACAGAAGACATTTGTCCCTGTCAGGGTTCATGCAAAGTCTTGAAAGTTTGGTGAAGTTATGTTTTCAAGGTTAGGAATATGGTTGAATTTGAATATACTTCTTAAAAAGTGCTTGATTTTCAACTTAATCTGGTGTTCAGGCAGTCGTGCACTATGGGAAAAAAAACTAACTTTTTTGCCTGTTTTTTTAATACAATTTTGGGCGCTCCCCAATCAGATATTTTTTCATGTTTTAAGGAAAATATGTTTCTTGTTTTTGCCGAATTTGGTTTAATGGCGTGCTATGCACCACGCCGTCTGTGGGCGTCATGCTTAATTTGATAAAATAAAATAATCCACAGCGAGGAGACCAGATGCGAATAAAATAATCTACTCAAACTTAATTTGCGTGAATTTAGACGCTGGAATCTTTTGTTTTGACTCCTGACTCTTGATTTTTCAACTCACGCAAATGAGTGAATTTGCGTCATTTGCTTCATCGCGACATTTGCGCCGCAAATTAATTTATTTGCGTCCGGTGTGAACACGACATTACAGTGAAAAATCAAATTGACAGTAAAAAGAACGTTTTTAGTTAGTTTAGTTTTTTGTCCAAATAGTATTTTGTTTAGGTTATTTAAGAAAATGTATATTTGATTACAATAAAGGATAATGTGGGTTCACCGGGAGATTTCGCCTCCGGCTCCAAAAATGCTAGAAACTGGTGTTTCATCTACACAGTCACTCCTGTAAACCAAAAATCTTTTAATATTTGAAATGAAACGATCCCGCCATATTAGTTTGTGGTCTCCTGTCGTCTCACGCCAATATACATTTATTGCTGTGATGTGGAGGAATTCTGTAAACTTTTTTCCCGCAATTTTATTTATAGTAACAATTTAGATGTGATGATAAAGGCTTCGGAGGTCTGGACATTTTTTGGTTTAGGTACATTGAAAGAATGTTAGTCTTAAAGCGCTGTACAGAGCCTGCCCTGTGGAGTTTATCTAACAGTGTGTCCTTCGTCCTCCAGGCTGATTTTGCTGTGGAGGCCTTGGCGAAGGCCACGTATGAGCGTCTGTTCAGATGGCTGGTCCACCGGATCAACAGAGCTCTGGACCGCAGACAGAGACAGGGAGCCTCCTTCATAGGCATCCTTGATATCGCTGGATTTGAGATCTTCCAGGTTTGTTCATGTAGTGACGGTGTGTTTGTTTGCAGTAGGTGATTTATACAAATGTAACATGATGGTTTAAGGTGATGGTGGGGGTTTTTGCCAGCATTTTATTTCATTTTTCAAGCGTGACTGAGAGTTTTCCTTTATTACTACTTTTTTGAATACAGGTTACAATTAGTATTAGGTTCAGGCAAGTGTTATAGAGCGCCCCAGTTTGTAGTTACAAAATGCGGAAATAAGTTAGCATTTTAACACTTTTGGTTCCCTCGTCTCGAATGTGTTTTTTAATGTGTTTTTGTTTAGACGTCTGAAATAAGATTTTCACGTTTTGTTCTATGATATAAAGTACGTCGGTAAATCCCCTGCTTGTGAATTTCGAAGCTTTAACGTGTCTTTAAAAAGGCGGTTGCTAACAAGTGACTACAGAGGTTGTCAAGGACATTAAACGTCACCGTCAGGCTTTTTACTTCTGGCATTTACGCTTCACAAATCATAAAAGTGGTGTTCATGTGGAGAGATTATCTTGCTAGACAAAACCTGTAAGTATCATAAACTTGTGTTCTCCACAGAGCTTATTTTCTGCAATGATCCAAAATGCAATGCAATATATGAGCAGTGTGCATTTCTACGTGGATTGAGTATTTTTATAGCACCAAGACCTGCTTTATATGCTTTATAATAATAATTAAAAAAAAGAAATGGAATTCTCACTTTTTACAATATGGGACCTTGA
The DNA here is from genome assembly GCA_028570985.1 of Heterobranchus longifilis. Taxonomy (NCBI): domain Eukaryota; kingdom Metazoa; phylum Chordata; class Actinopteri; order Siluriformes; family Clariidae; genus Heterobranchus; species Heterobranchus longifilis. The sequence goes on along the minus strand of JAOVVB010134005.1, from coordinate 3,845 downwards.
AGGTAATCTAATTTTGCAATTGCTACAAGTGTGCTTCATTATTCAGTATTTGAATCATATGACATGTACCATTTGTTTTATGAATAGCCATGGTGCAAATATCCTTTGCAATCACACGTGTTGTCTATGGACACAAATCCCAAGCTGAGCATCCAATTCTCCTGATTCATCTCAGTCATTGCAGGCTGCTGCCAGCTCCTCCTTCCCCGCTCAGATTACATGCTGTAATCTTCATGCACCATCGCGATGCAGCGGATAGAGAATGCCAACAATACACACAAGGCCATTGCAGCCTCCAGCACAAGCACCTTTATTACCGGAGATAACCATTATAACCAGATAACCAAGATTTCATTCCGCGCTGACCCGGTCAACCTCTTTAGGTTTGGCTTTTAATGTGAGTGCTGAAAAGAAGGTTTACTGTTCGGTTTTACACCATATTATTTAGTTCCACGGCACTGTTGTACAATTTCAATGTTCCGTGTTTTTTTTTTTCTTCATCTTGTTTCTTCAAGGCTGCAGAAATGTCTCCGAGGATCAAACCTGCCAAGTTTATGGCCTTGCAGGGCACTGCGTCAAACCATAATCTTTTGTATAGCAATCTGTAGGCTGCACCACTACAGATGACTGACATCCTTAACAGAATGTCAGGGCCTCACATTAACAGGAAGGCTCATTCATGAGGACGCATGCCGTCGCTGCCCCCCCCCCCCCCGTCCTCTGGACTGGAATGGAATAATATTTGTTTATCGCATCAAGGAATAGTTTAGCTGCTGCCAGTGTGTGTGAGTTGGAGCAGCTCAGGGGAATCAATTCCAAGGAGCCAACCTTCCTTATCCCTCTGCCTGACCATTACTCTGGCAGCCGGGGCTAATGCATTTCCACTATATCATTTGGTGTTTTATTTGGGTGTTCGTTACTAGTATATCTTTAATTTAAAGGTGGAAAATGCAGTTTGTGGTGATGTATCATTAGCTTTTTCTGTGCGTTTCGTCCACACACAAGCTGTGTTTCAGGTCACTGTTGTAAATGGATCTTTTGGAAAACAGGGTGAAGATTTTCAGACAGTTTTTGGTTTGTAACGTCAGAGTGTGTGCTGTTATCTCCTTTGTGATGCCTCACAAATGAGGACACATTTCGTGCAATAATGTACATAAATATACCAACAAGTCCTCCAAACCATACGGCCACATAAGTCGTTTGTTCCTAATACCACCCATACAAGCGTTTCCTAAATCAGCGGCCCTAGCGGTGGCAGGAAACACGACCCACAGGAGCGTTTTCCGTCCTCATACCTAAACGAGATGGTCGCGGTTTTTGTGAAAAGGTGGCAGTGTGGTTATGTTGTGGCACAAAAACTATTTGGGTGTGTTTAAGAAACAAAACTACTTGGTTAGAAAAAGATTGTAGTTTGAGTTAAAAGCAGTACATTTGTTACATCACTTCCGTGCATAGGTACATGGCATAATTACATACATGACGTAATTACGTAGGTGACGTAGAACATAGCGTTTAAAATAACTCGGCATTTCCTTTTAGTTTCAAACGAGACCTGCTCTTCATAATTACTACAGCCACTAGAGGGCACTGCCTAACAAGAAACGTAAATGTGGATCGTAATTGTTGCGTACAAATGACCTCTGGTTCATTTTTCGGTCTTAAATGTAAAAAAGTTACAGAGGAGTCAGAATACACAACGACTGATGCAGCCAGGTATCCTTCTGGAAATATCTTTTTTTCAGGCTTCTGATGAGCTTTTTAGCCTTTTTATCTGGGATTTGGTGAGTTGTTGTAAAGTCAGGACGCTCTCCTTGTTTAGATAATTGCACGATGCACTCCGGTGAGTAAAGACAAAGCCAAACATGCTTTCAAGGCCTTCTGTCCATAAGCTGGACCAAAAGACAGGACCCGAATAACAGATGGACAGAATGGAGTGGAATGGCTCGGCAACAATAGGAGGAGTTTGTGAGGTCTGTCGAACCCAAAGGGGTCTTTCAGAGGATCTTTACAGTTCTTCTACCTCTGGTGGTGGTCTCAGTGTGAGGGTGTTTTATCACGCTGCTTTCACTGCATCTTGAAAAAATGAAATGGCTGTAAACATTCTCTCCAGAGAGAAACAAAGACACAAAAGAAGTCAGGGCTTGTATTGTGAGGGGGTGGTGACGTATAGATTGTCAGAGGAAAAGCAGGCTGATGTCATCCAGTAAAATATGACTTAGAGGGGAAAAAAATAGCCGACTTTTAATATGTTTACGCTGGGAATAGTTCTAATAAATGAAGACCGTAGTATTGCACAGATAAGGGTCTGTGATTTTTCTTCACAAAATAACTAATGATCACTTAAAATACTTTGTTATCTTAGCTAAACTGTTTTTAAAAAAAATAGCATATTTTACTTTCAAGGGGAGCAAAGACAAATAATGCTGAAGTGGAAAGCAGATGTCAGTAAGATTGATGGGCTCGCACAGTGTTCGGCTCTCTGGCTGTCTGGTTTACTGTGAAGTTGGTGTGGCGAGAGAAACACGGGTCGCTTTAGCAATTTCAAGGGTCCAGGAATTTACTCAGGTTTTTTTTTCTATTTAAAACACAGCTCCTTGGCACTTAGTGGTGAAAAGGTGACATGTTGAATCAATTGAAGGTAGCATGGGCCCCAGGTTGTGTAAGCAAAGTGCTGAAGGGTCATTAATAGACATTAATAAGAAAGGCCCCTGTTACTCCATGCAAACCGCCTGCTGCCCACATATGGCCCTCGCAAAAATGGCCAAATCATTTTTTAAGCTAGTTTTACATGTCGTCTCACACTGGGGGAACGCGCTAAGCGCCTATAATGAGACACCCCCCTCCTGCAGGAAGCCCCAATAAATGGCGTAGTCAAATAACAGAGGCCTCCCAGACCTGTCATCGCCCCAGTTCATCTGCTCTGATTTACAGGCACTGTCCCAGAGGCTTTAGTGCCATCACTAATCCCACAGGGATGACCATCTGAATGGCCGTGGAGTCAGACCTTCTAAAAAAAACAGAAAGCGGCAGACAGTGCTGCATAACTCCGAGCAGAAACAGATGCAGAGACGCTCTGCTGTTTATAATTGATTTTCAAGGGCAACATCTTGTTGTCACATAGTTTGTCTAATGAGCCCCCGGCTGGCGCCCTGTTGCTCGTCAACCACGGGGTGTCAGATGGAGCAGCCCCCCCCACCCCGCCCCCCCCTGGCATAGGCGTAGATTTCGGGGGGATGCAGGGGAAACACTCCCCTTAATATTTAGAGCGTGTGCATTTATCCCACCAAATAAAAACATGAAAGTAGCAGAGGACTTTTATTTTGACAAAATGGACCCTTTCAACCGCATTGGTATTTTTGCATATTGTGATGTCATTTCTTGGAGTATCTTCAAATGCTTCATATTCATAAAGAATTGTACAAAATCAGCTAAAAGCTTATGAAAGTCAATAAACCATAATAATTGAAAAAATTATTGAAATTAAAATTTTTTAAATCTCATGTTATTCATCCAAAATATTTCTAAATGTAGAAATATGCACAAAATATTTCACACACTCTCCATTAGTTATTTGAAGTATGTACATTTTTTAGTTTTTGAGATGTGCTCATTTTCATGAGCAGAGTGTAAAGGTGTTTCATCATTTGTCACGCGGTGCTGCACCTCACGTAACGTAACGTCATCACAAACGTACAACATAAGCCTTTCTGCTGTAGAAAGAATGAACGCTCTAGATATTATGTTTTTTATTTCAGATCGATTTAAACAGGATCATGCAAACAACGATCTCCTGTGGGATGTCCGTTTTCATAGAGTTAAAACCATTTCCATCATAAATTGGTGCA
>JAOVVB010133985.1:0-12205 GCA_028570985.1 Heterobranchus longifilis | reverse complement strand
GCATTGGAGGGTCTACAGATTCTATGAAGTTTCATTATGGGAGCGGTAGGATACATTGTTATTGGATAGTGGCAGGGTCCTGGCATCCCAGCACGGTATCCGGTAAGCCAGACTAATGGAAGAGTAATACACAAGTGTAGTTTCAAACTACTAAGAATATCTTTTGATATTAATATTTATCGCGGCATGTAGCCAACTCACTTTTTTTTAGCTTGGAATATCTCTCTAATTGTAACATGATCATATCGCCCTCATACCGTTATACTGAATATTGATAGATAATAATACTGAAGCATTCATTTAAAAAATAAATAGTGTGACAGTCAATACTAAAATTTTAAAATTAGGGGACCTGGGACAAAAAAAGATCTCAGATGGGGTCTTTAGACAAAATGTTAATCTCTGAGATAAAGCATCCTAAAAACCTCCCGATACACATTATGTTCCCAGGAAACAGAATGGGAACTCAGGGCATCCTTTGTCTTGTGCAATAAAAAAATGGGGGGTGCCCAAATAGAAGGCAGAGCAGCAGACACCTTGGAGCCATGGAATAGCTGCATCTCACTGGGAGTCCCTCCTACAAGGCAGCCAGTATAATTAGCACTGTCAAAGGAGGTCCCTGAGCGAATGACACAGTCCCCCCAATTCATGAGTTGAACACTGTCACAAGGAATCGGAGGAACTGGGATATTTACTGAGACGCTAGTTATGTAGTCTTCAAAGTGGAAAGACAACTAAATATGCAAAGTCACGCACAGGTATGTATTGTGATACTTGTCACCTAAAGGTCAAAGTTTTACCATCCTTCTGTGGTGAGAGAGCACGTGTGTAGCTCATGGCTGCGTAACACAGGTAACACTAAATGCAGGCATGAGTAAAAGAAACAATGACAAAGCGTTAGAGGATAGAGGTGTGAAAGAGAAAGTCAGAGTTAGGATGGAGAACATTACTACCCCCTCCTGACCCCCTCCTGGCCACCAAGCAGAACCAGGAAGCAGCCCAAGAGGACTGGAGGAGCAGGGAGAAAGGAGAAGTGGAGCCTCGGGCGTTCTGTGGGTCACCCCATCACAGGCAGCTGATGCCTGCCTGTGGGATACAAACTGCCTGGGTGGGTGGGGGTGGGGGTCCCATAACCGTCATTGCTGTACTGCTCAGAGACTCACTGGTGCATGGAAAGCCAAGATAGCTCCAGCGTCTTCAGTTTAATGGGACGAATGCACCTGGAGCCATGCTTAGGTATAGTGACTGGACATGTTTTTGTATTTAGAAATGTACTAAATATACTTATAAGACTGCAGCTTTCTAGGACAGAATTCTAAGAATGAGCTATAGATATGCAGGGCGCCGCCTTATGGACTTTAGGAAATCAATTCTCATTGTTGCAGCACATTTTTCAACATGCAGACACACACATACACAGGCCTGCTAAGAATGAGCAGGCTAAGAGAAAGTAGCTAATTACATGCAAGTCAGCAGCACTGGATTTCCATCCACGCTCTCTGTAGCACCTCCAGTGAGATGACAGCAAGTTGGCAAACCCTGCAGCTGGAGGCTTCTCTCTCTCTCGCTCTCTCTCTCTCTCTCTCTCTCACTCTCTTCTCCATCCCTCCATCCTCCCAGGATTCCCTCTGTTAGATTACACACTTCGATGTTCAAACTGCAACTTTCCCGAAAAGCCATCCATGCCGCTGTGGGATTGGACCGTGACTGCAACAGCGCAAATGCACGGGCTATAGGGTTGGATGATGCAGTGTGGGTGTTTTGTTTCCGACACTGCTGGAAATGCCACAAACCATCCAATGACAAGTTAATCCACTGCGGTTGTACCTATGCCAGGGCTGAGCATATTAACGCTGCTTTAGGATGTGTTACGCTTGTGTGATTCATAGGTAAAGAAAGTGGGGATTTACTGTTATGATGACTCATGATGAGTCACCTCGTACATATAGACAGAAGCCAGTAAATGCTGTATGAAATAGTGAAGGGAAACTTTACTATTAGGCCAAACAGGATGTCAAGGCCAATCAGAATCTATGAAACACAACAAAATGGTGGCAGCCAGTCCCTAATATTTGTGTCAGCTGTTAAGCATCTGCAGTATAGCTCTGCTGGCAAGATAAAACCCCAGGTAACCAAGGCATGCAGGAGGGCAGCCATACTGGAAACATCATGCTTATGCAAATTAGCATGCAAGCAATTGACACTAAGTTACCTAAGAGTTACCTAACATTATAGTGAGACAGTCAGTCAGTCTGTCAGTCATGTCCATCACAAAAACAACAGCCTCTTCTGCCCATGCTCAGTCATGACAAGGCTTTGACATCACTGTCAGACTAAGAGTGACTAAAACTGACAATCCCCTTTACCTCAGAGAAAGAAATAGGAAAAACACTCAGCTATTAGGGAGGGGGGGGGGACAGTGAAAGGGGAAGGAAGGCGGAAAAGGCCTGGATGATTCACACAGCACGCACCGCAGCGGCCGAGGTAGCCGTGTCTTGGAGTACATGAGTCATGTTTATCATGCAGCAGCACTAGGTAGGGATTGCTCAACTTTCACTCCATTAGGAATGCTGCCTTAGTGCAAATGTTTACCTGATGATGGAAAACAACAGCTCTAATGCCTCTGAAAAGCTCCCAGTGACAGCAGCAACGGCACGAGCCATGCTGGGAGGCTGCAGCAACAGTAAATGGTGAATTTGGATAGATGTGCTCATCAGTTAGCACCTACAGCTATGCTGCATTCAAATAAAATAGTCACAAACACAACATCCCCTGGTTTGTGAGCATGCAAGCATGTGCATCCTTTTCATTGAAGGAAAACTGCAAGAAAATCAACAGGATGGGAAACATTTAAGGCCCCGGAATCCCTCTCTCTCTTTATTAGCCTGGCTTCCCTAAGAAGGTCAAACCAAATTTTTAATTAACAATACATCAACTGAGTGTGTGTGTGTGTGTGTTTTATGGCCAGGGCAAGACGATAGGGTGTAATATCCCACCATAAAGGAGAGTTACGGCTCGCACAGTAAAGGTTAAAGCGATGATGGCGGAAACAGTCCGGTCCACCTTAAAAAGTAAAACCCTACAGTGGACAGCGCCGTGGTGCTGAAACAGCTCCGAGCGACATCTGTACACAAGAGGGGGGGGGCGACAGGATCTACCGAGACTTTAACGTTAAATCACACACACCCCGCGTGCGCCATTGCCACAAAGGACACCTTAAATGATCTTTCCAGTGTCATATTGTGTAATCTCGGTGACGTTCGTGGGGAAAGGTTAAGCAATTTGGCGTGCTTTTTACGTGAAAATGGCGCCCGTTGCTGCTAACCCAGCCCATTATAGTAGAGCTATAGCTACAACAAAGTGGGGGGAAAGAGGTTGGAGTGTATGCCGCATTATAAAATGATACTCAGCCATTCAAATAAAGTGTTTTTGAAAGGGGGGAGTCAAGAGCTGATAACCAGGCGAGGGAAAGATTGCTAGTAGAAGACTATTTCAGCTGTAGCTTGGATGTCAAGAGGCAACATGATCCAGCAGCATCTCACTCACAGACACTTACATCCACACTGTAATAACACCAGCAGCACCCACAGCTCCCACTACCTCCGCGTTTTCTTACTTTAACATCGACTGTTCCTTCGCTTCCTCCTTCTTCTGTCGGTCCATGACACCGAGGATGATCTTCCTCTCATCCTCGGTGAGGTGGCTGAGGTCCGGCATCTCCGGCATGGCGCCGGCCGCTGAGGCAGCAGCAGGGCCGGGGCCGCCCCGGGGCCCGTGTGGAGCAGACATCTTTTACACACAGTGGCTACAAAAAAAACGAGAAAAGCACCGTCAACCAGGAGCATTCTGGGCGATATTTTTTCTTACATTTCATGCCGTCAAATTTCGGGATTTGCTGGAGGCACCGTGGCTTTACAGGCGGCATGACATCTCGGTTGGGAGTAGCATGCACACATTACACTGCTGCTGCAGAAATAAGCGTCAAAATATTCACTACAGGCTTCATCTTAATCTATTAAATGCTCATAATGGGGTTATGAAATGCGCTGCAGCCGAATGAACGGTGCCTGCAAACAGGGGATGAGCAATATTCACGCTGTTGCAGGTGGAAACGCCAAATTTTACACATGTACATTTCTGAAATAGAAAACGCTCAGGATTAGAAATAGATGCCCTTAAAAAAGTGCACAGGCTGTAGGCTACAACCTTTACGTATTCCAAACACAAGCCTCCATCCATCCAGGGAGAATACAAAAGAAAAAGTAGAAAAATACAGAGGATAAAAAAAACAACCCAACTCTTGCCTTTTATTTTGCAGTCATGTTAAATCCTGTCTAACCCATCGTTGCCATCCTTTAGAAAGGTTTCACTCGCATGTTGGAATAAAAGATGCCCCTTGTTTGTTTTCCTTTGGAGTCCTTTAACCCTCCTCTGTCACTCTGCTTAGCTCGCTTTCCTCCAGGTTGGTAATTCTTGGAGATTTCTTAAATGCACAAAAATGGATGCAATGAGAGAGAGAGAGAGAGGGGGGAGAGAGAGCGAGAGCGAGAGAGAGAGAGAGAGAGAGAGAGAGAGAGAGAGAGAGAGAGAGAGAGAGAGAGAGAGAGAGAGAGAGAGAGAGAGGAGGCGGAGCGATGGAAACACGTAGAAGAATAAAGCTGAGAGGACGCTGGATGTTCATTGACAGCAGGCAGACAGTAGCCGCAAAAATACGGAGTGGAGCCGCACAGTACCAGGAGGAGATGCATATTTCATAACCAGATCATGAGCACTGTGAGAAGGGGAAATATGAAGTGGGAAGCTAAATACAGAACATGACTAGTGACAATGACTGTTACTGCAGGTTTGGCACTGGTTCCAGATCAGTTTTTATGCTTTGATGCCAGCTGATGTGAGAGAGAAATGTTGTGATGATAAATGGAAGAAAATGAAGCTCATGTGAGAGCAATGATTCAAAATTTAAGCATGATTTCATTTTAAGCAAAAAAAAAAAAAAAGGCAAAACCTCACAGACTCCAGAACCAGTGTAGGCTATCATTTGTTATTTTCATGTTCAATTAGGAATCCAAAATCTGAAAAAGACAATTTGTTATGTCATTATTCATTTATGAATCCAATAGAAAATAACAAATAATGGCTTGACTTTTGTACTTTGATTTTATGCTCAAATGAAAAATAGGAAATGAAAAAATAGGCCACAGACCAAATTTGATTTTCATATTTAATTTGTCTGATTTGTGTGAACAGGAAGTTCCTGTCTTCTTTGTGTGTTGCACTTGATAAACTTGGTTTGGCGATGGTGGTATCTAACATGGGCTTGAACATCAACAAGTGTTTTTTCCCCCAATAAAGTATTTTGGAAAATGTCACATTAAAAGTCTATGGATGCTATGGATACAGTGAGTTAGACTGTGGGTAGTCTTGCATTGCCAGACCATCCTCCAAAGTGCTGTGTCAGTGTTGGAGAATGGTCTGGCTGCACAAGGTAACGTTCTGCTACAGGGCGAAAAACAATCTGGCTTGTTTGTATTTCTATAAACCAATCACAGTCGTCCCGGGCGGCGCTAAGCCCAGGATGCAGCGGTGGTGCTCTTGCAAAATATATAGCGGAGATAGCAGAAGGGGAGGAGAATGCTGCGTAAGAGATGCACCAGATAGCAAGCTTTATACCCACACCGGTGAGCCAGATTAGACTGTGGGCAGCAACATAACGTTTGCCAAATTAACAATTAAAAGTTCACCATTGCCTAAGTGTATTTGCTGCAAGTTTATCAAGTGCAACACTCAAAGAAGTCAGGAACTTCCTGTTAACACAAATTGAACACATTAAATGTCAAAATCATATTCGGTCCGTGGCCCGTTTTTTATGTGTGTGCATGTGTGCGTGCGTGTGTGTGTGTGTGTGTGTGTGTGTGTGTGTGTAATAACAACATTTTTTATTTTATTTTATTTTTTTCTGATTTTGGATTCCCTATAAATATGAAAGGAACAAATGATACACAGATTCTCCAGCGTCTCTAATGTGAATATTATCTAATTTAAAATTAATACCTTTGGATTTTGGTCAAACAAAATGAGACATTTTAAGACATCGCCATGGGCTCCCGGAACTTGTGATGGTCACTTTTTTCTATTTCCTGACATTTTATAGACCAAATGATTGACTAATTAATAGAGAAAATAATTGGTGGATTACTCAAACATGAGAATGATTGTTAGTTGCACTATTTCAAACAACAGAAATTACTCAAAATACTTCAGGTTTCACATTTTCAGCTCTGGACACCAAGATGCATTAGTCTTTGCTTTAGTGCTGGGAGGTATGACCAAACATTTCTCTCACAGTATTTTTTAAGATTCTGGCGGTTTCACTGGATTTTTTATTTTATTAAAAAAATGTCTGCATGACAGGGCCTTACAGTGGCTAATTGTACTGTCAGGAGTAGATAGACTAATCTGTCATTTTGGTCTTAGTTGACTAAGATTTCTTTAGTTGATTAGTCATTTTTTAATGTTTTCTTTTCATGCTGAATTAATTATTTCCAAGGAACGTATGAGCACATGTCTGGTAAGCTTTAAAGTGGGGCTTTTGCATGATTCTTTGTGGAGAAACTCAGTTTTACAGATCCATCAATTTAAATCAAGTAATGAGTGTTAGTTGACTAAGAATTTCTTTAATTGAGGACAGCCCTAAAAAAAACATGCTGTTTGGCAGTGTAATTTTGTAAATGTACAATTATTAGTGTTACAAATTGTTTATGCATCACAAATTGTTGTGTGTCATGGTGTTTTGCCCTGATAAAGAGAGTTAGTTGTGAATTATTAATTGTGTTAGAAGTTATAACCGTTAAGAAGAGTATGCAGTTAATAGAGGTCCCCTCTCAATACACTCACAGCTCGCCCTGACCGTAGCACTCTTCACAGTGAAGTGTTATATATATTTGCTGCCTACTGAAGAGTTACAGCAATTGTTTCAGCTATGCAAATGAAAAATTAATATCATACTGGAAATTCAAACTGGTATAGTGGTATATCTGATATATCACTCAGCACTACTTTGATTACACCATCATGTTGTGTCAACCTCCTTGTCTTTCCACTGACACACTCCAGCACTAGACTGCATTTCTCAGATCTGAGCCCTGACTCAAAGTCCCTCCTCTTGATTCCCGAGCCGGCTGTAGTGTTGATAGGATAAGAAGGACAACATTAAGAGGATAGAGCCTCTACCTCATTAGGGCTGTAATTAAATTAGCACCATTGCAGTGATCTGCTGCAACAAGTCAAACAACAAGAGGGGACTTGGTGTTGAGTTTGAATTTTTCATGATTTCTTACAAATGACCTGTTTTCACAGCAAAAACAAATACACATCAGAAAATAGTGTTGGCCCCATATACATACAGATTGAGTGTACTACTCTCTAAAAATGTTACCTAGCCCATAAGAAAATATATATTCCAAAACTGAGGGGAAACATGGAAAAAGTTTTGCTAGTAAGTCAAAACATCTGCCCTTGCTTTCCTTAAAGCTGGCTATTTTACAAACCTCAGGATTTAAGTCCAGTACAATGGCTAAAAGTAAACTTTAAATTGTCCCTGCATCAGGAAAAAAAATAGATAACCCCTGCATATATAAAACAACTTGATGCATCAGTATGCTTTAACCTTCTGAGACCTACATAGACCCATTCTTGTGTTGTTGTTTTTTATCTATAAGGGGAGATAGCAGGTCAACAGTAGATGCCACAGAAGTGATGTACACAGGACAGCCTCCAGCTCACGGAGTTAGAGCAGGTGCCCCACGTACATTGAGTCCTGCAGCGGCCCAGATTCAAATCTGACCTGTGGCCCTTTGCTGCGTGTCGTCCCCTCTCTTTACCCCCTTTCCTGTCAATCTTCAAAGGCAAAATGGCCCAAAAAATCTTTTTAAAAAAGCGGTGTACATCATCTGAAATCTGAGAACTTTAAGATTAATTTGAGATGCAGCTCAGCACTGTGTCAGGGTTTTCTAGTCATAAATCTGTAATAAACATTGTGTTTTGGTTAGGCGCCTATTACTTTTTGAAGCAGGGGTCTATAACTAAAAAAACTGGCTTGGGGCCACCGCTGGTATTGTCATCTCATAGGAGGGCCACTTCAATGTACTACAGGAAAGTGCAACATTCTGAAAATTCTGGCCCGAAAATGGCCCCCAGACTGTGTATAAGGGCATAGAACATTATAATTAAGGTATATACAGATTTGGTGCACAATTTAATCCTTTTTGACCACTTGAGAATTGATTAAAAAAATGGTCAACGATCCCTCCAAAACACCTCATTAAGAAACCAAGAACTCGAAGAAAACCATAGAAAAATTCATGCTGTGATTTGGAGATTTCTGTAAGAATTGCATTTTTCATTCAGATATCTTGAGGTCAGAGGTTTTGGAGCATTATTTACCCCCCTTCCCAACAAGCTAGCATGACATGGTTGGTACCAATGGATTCCCTACATCATGTTCTAGTTACATATACCAATCTAGTTACTCTAACTTCAGAATCCAGTCCTCCACAGCCTTTGAAAGACAGTATGTCGGCCTACACCTCCGCGGGTCTCAAAGGGTTAAATAAAAAGGTTTGTCACATCATCTAACATTGATAACTTTTGGAACTTACTGAAACATCAGGAAATCACTGCCACTTTATGGAGCAATTGCCCTGGTAGAAAGTAAGGAAGGGTTTGAACTTAACTCACATGTCCCTTTCACACATGCAACCCGGAACTTATCTAGAAATTACCCGGAGGAGCTGTATGTGAACGTAAATGTCTGAATCAGTTAGACCGGACATTAATCAGACTTTAGTACAAAGTCTGTGTAATGTCCGATTAAGCTCATGTGTGAATAAGGCCGCTCATTGTCCGGAGAATTCACAGCGAGTGGGCAAGTTGATGTTTCCATCATGCAACTGGCATAAAACCAAAAGAAAACAAACATCCGAGGGTGAAGAAGAAGGGTCATTTACACAAAGACGCCAACGGAAATGTCTAACCGGAGAGACGACGAGATTCTGGAACTACTAACGGTAAGGGCTGACCCCGAAATCTTCAGACAAATTCAAGGAATTGGCAAGAGACTCGATTGTTTGTGAACAAATTATGAACTGACTACGTGGCAGCGGTGTAATCCGCATCATGTCCTGCCTCATGCATGCTCTACCCAGACGCCACCCCTCGCCTAAACCAAACGGAGTATTTCCTGTAAGTGAGAATGTGTGTGACACAGACAGTCTTCGGTAATGTGCTACATGTGTGAAAGGGCAACTCCGGACAATGTCCGGGATTCATGTGAGAAAACGACATCAGAGAGTCTGTCCCAATGTGTATAACATTATCCCCATTTGTAGGATACATCAAGTTGAAGTTTCTGTAGAAAGTTGTCAGACAGCAAGTCATTTGAAGCATACTGAAACCTTAACCCCATCTTTGGGGTTTTAGTGATCAACTGTAGCAGACTTTTTGAACTTCATTCATGGAAAAAACTGTATCTCCACAAGGAACACATTTAGTTGTAAGTAGGTACCAAGTCACATGACATTATTTAAACATTGGATCAATTTAATCTGTTTTTAATTCAAATGACATGGATCCTGCCTTAGTGGCAGAAAGAGAATGCTCTACATGCTTTACAAGATGTATTTACAGTCTGTGTCCTTGTACTTCAAACGATGCAGAACTGGTCACTTGTCCTTCCCACAACTGACAAATTCAAAAAATATTGTTTTTCATTTTTAAAGAGATATTTTGCAGATTTAAATCCAGATCTGTGTCAAGGCAGTGTGAGCTCTGTGTGTAGATGAACGGCTTCCTTCCGTGGTCGCAGCACATGGAATTCCCCGCAGAGCGGAGCAGCGGAGGATTGCCGTGATCCCCCAGTGCGTGGCCACTGTACATGGCCACCATCTGAGATCTCGGCGGACCTCCACGGAGGGAAGCCAAACACCGTTCATCTACACACAGAGCTAAGTTAACACAGAGCTGGTTTAAAAGTATCTCTTTCAGTGAGAGCAGTGCGAACATGGGTGTGATATTGGGCTCCACCTCATCTCTTGATGGCGGCCCCTCGGTCTTCCAGCTCTGCCTATTTGACCACAGTCACAACATGCTTCTCCTTCTCAGACACCACAGGAACTGTTCCTGGCTTGCTGTGCTTGCGGACATTCCTCTCCCTGGAAAACAAAAGAGGAAGAGCGGTGAATAACTCAATCTGCTGGTGAGAATATTTAGGAAGGGATGGAGAACAAAATGAGCAAACAGAAAGGGGGAGGGAGGAAGAGACTGAATATGAGACTGTTGACCTAACACCGACGTCACAGACTACACTAATGTTCCCTGAAAATAATGCATAAAGCATGGATAGTAAATCATTCACAGTCCAAACACATGTCTAACGGTCACAATACTGCCGGTAATTAGAAAAAAAGCCTCAGACTGAGCTATGAATCACTGGACGGCGGGGCAAACTGGGACAATCAATCCACCATACAAGCTGTAAATGAGTATGTAAGGGCTATTGAGAGCATGTCATAGGGGGCAGTCCCATCAGTGAGAGTTTCCATGAGGCTGCTGTGACTGCATAGGTCAGACCCTCCCTGGCAGCAGCCCAAGTCATATCACCTCTACATGCACACACAGGGTGGGTCATGCCCATAGAAGTAGTTTGGATAGAAGGGTCATTGAGCTGTTTTCCATGGTCATTTGTCAAGTACAAAACAAAATGCTGATTGTTGTTAATTGTATGGTAAAATGCAGTGTCGCAGACTACACACTGGAACGGATGGCTGTCTCTCCTCCTGGCAAATTAAAGTTTATTAACTTAACGTTAATTAAGGTCTTCTAGCGGCGGGGAGGCGGAGGGACCCCAGTGGCTACAAGCCCATTGTTCGGATAATTTTCTGTAACTAGTGGACGGCTGACTAGTTAGCTAGTTAGCTTGCTAGGATCCGACAGACAAATAGTCCGAAAAATGTCCCGTTGGACAGAAAACTCAATAGTCCGACCCCAAAACAAAAGCCCACTGCTCAGAAAATACACACTCGTTGTAGTTTTTTTCCTTAAATATATTAGTGTATTTGGATGGAGCCTACAAGTAATAATTTTAACCCAAACCACGATCTTTCTCCAACCCTAACCAAGTGTTTTTTGTGCCTAAACATAACCAAACGTGCAACATAATGACAGGTAATCAGAATGCCTAACCATAAATAATGGCAATGCGTCATTATAGGCCAGACACTGATGATGTTTGCTTGTTACCTGACAAAAAAAACGTCCTATATTTGTAAACTTACATTCCGGTTGTGGCCGCGTAGAGTTGTTTTCCGTCTCGTCGTGTGATCCAAATAACGTTAATTCCAATAACTCCAATAACAAAATTCAAGACATTTTTTTTTCTTCAATGAAAAATCCAGTTTCAAATCATATTTTAGGCATTTAAACTTTCAAAAGAAACATTTCCACTGCGCCGTGCGGTCTGTTGCTGCTGGGTCCCCTGGTCCCTCTGCCTCGCTCCTCTCATCTGGTGATAGCAACATGCTTTCCTACGCTGAGAAAAAAAGTGCTTTCCTACGACAAGTGTGTGTGGATGAAGCATTAAGTTGTTGAATAGTATTCATTTACCCTGGCTCTCTAGAACATTCGTTCATTTGGACTGTATAAAAAGTATTTTTACCGTCTATGGTCTTTGATATAAAACCATGTCACCTCAGAGAGTCTGCGACATGCCACAAGTCGGTCTATACGGAAGTGAGCCCGTTACACATAAAAATGGCTCTCGCTCTGATCATTCTGCTCCGGTGATTTGAATGGCAATGTCCTTTCTATCCAATTTAATTCATATGGTCATTCCATTCTTATAGATACATTAGCTAGCTTCCAAAAGTAAAAATATTGAACACATACTTCCTCCGGCGAGCCTCTTTCATAACCCTCTGCTCCTTGGTCTGGTGGTAGATGCTCTTGGGTAGATGTCGGTGATGAGCGATGCGTCTGATCTGCGGGTGGTGCTGGAACTTCTCCTTCAGCTTCTGACTGTAGTTAGCTGCGGCCCTCTCTCTGGGAGCCAGCTGCATGACACAGGGGAGGATGAGTTAGTCAGACAACATTGAATAAAAAGAGAAAATGAAGAGGGGGGGGTGGGGGGGTGGTAAAAGAGTGGATTGAGAGA
>JAOVVB010133964.1:0-12206 GCA_028570985.1 Heterobranchus longifilis | reverse complement strand
TGTTATTTCCCATAAAAATAAGAATAATTCCCATGAAGTTTTGCAGCTTGAATGTTCACAGAATTTTGCAACCGTAATAACTGTAATATGGTGCAAACTTCTTTTGCACAACACACCGGGTGTGTGAATGAATGATGTTAAACTATGATGGATTATCTAACTCCAGCAAGTTGTGAGTGTGTTACTTTTTACATGAAAATTAAAGGAAACCAGTTCCTGCCTACATAGAAAAATACATTTAAAACACTACGGCACGCTGTGGATGTAGTCAGTGATGATGTCGTAGTATAAACATGTAATTCATACATGCATAGTGTCGCTGTCCTTGTAGCGTGTACCTCCAAATTTGAAAACCCATTGCATCATCTGAAAAATGTGTTTTCACAAAGCTAAATGAAAGCCCATGAACATTTTGGAGAAGCATGTTTTTCACAAGACAGTGACAATATGACGCCACAGCTATTTCTCCTTCTTGCACTTCCTTTCCTTTCTCCTTCTGTAACGTGGTACCTTTGTGCAGCGTGGGTGGAAGGTGTTCGATGATATGCTCCTCTATTGAGGAACAGTAATGTGCCATCACTGCTCCCTCGTCCACTTGTGGCTTTTCCTCCTCTTCATCACTTTTATTGTCCTCCCCCTCCTCCTCCTCCTCCTCATTTTCTTCACCATTAGCCAGCAGAGGCCTGTCTCCGTGAGGTCCGCTGAAATTAAGCAATCCTGAAAAAAGAAGCAAAAAGTGAAGGCATTATTTTTTCTTATCTGTGACCAATGGTGAGGTCATTTCTTAATTAGTTAAATTATTCAATTAATTGGTGAATGCCCTATTTTGCAGGGGGGGGGGGGCTTGTCAGTCGCGAGTACTCGGTACCCCAGTACTCGGTACTGGGTTATTTCGGTCTTATTGAGTACTGATACCCAGTCCTACCCGTGCTACACCCTTCCACCAAGCTTCACGAAAATCAGACCATTTCATTTCATAATCCTGCTGACAGACAGACAAACCGAGCCAAAAAAATGACATCACGAGCAAAAGCAGTCTATTGATTTGGTGACATGTAGTCATAGGAAGCACACGTTGTGATAGCATATCAGGATGACACCATGTCTACATACAAATATGTTGAGGCCAAAGGACAAAAAATCAATTAGGCTTGTTACTTGTATAACTTGTATTACTGACCCGATTCTTTTAAAGCGGAGGTTTATCAAACTGCCGGCCCCCGGGGGCCATTCTCGCCCCCAAACCAGCCCACAAAATTATTTAATTTAATTATTTAATTATTTATTTAATTATTTTTGTTTGTCGCAAAATAATGTCAAAGGTCAAAGGTGCCCAGTCAGTTTTTGAAAAGAAGAGAGCGGGCAGAGACAGTGGAGCAGGCTTTATTTATTTATTCTCTGAATATTGTGCTTTCTTGTTAAAGTGGCCCTTCTATGAGATGACAATACCAGCAGTGGCCCCAAGTCAATTTGAGTTTGAGACCCCTGTTTTAAACAGAGCAGAACGATTTGGAGAAGGTTGGAGAAAAAAAGAGTAAACAACTGTTTCTTACCATTCCTCTTTAAAAAGTGCAGAGCGTCTTTATATCCCTGCTTACACATGGCTTTCATAACCTGCACTCAAAACACACACACACCAAGTCCACTGAGTTCACTACAGTTCAATCAATTCATCTGCAGGTGTGTGTGTGTGTGTGTGTGTGTGTGTGTGTGTGTGTGTGTGTGTGTGTGTCCTACCATGGGGTCTGGGGGGAACAGAGCTCTGGAGACTCTGTAGAGGTTGGTGAGAGTGAACTGGATGCTGGTGTTGGTGAATCGCAGCTCGTGTATGTTGGTGGAAGAGTCTCGGGGGCAGATGTCGCTCTCTCCGGAGAACGGGGACACGGTGATGGTGTTCTTCAGCTCGTACTGAGGCAGGTTGTCTGAGATTCCTCCGTCCACATATCGCTGAATGATAAAGGATTAATATTAGCATAACAACAAACAGATTGCAGAATCTTAATTATATAGAAATTATATTTGGCCACAGAGCAATCATCACACAGTATATGATAAGAGTGACATTAGGGCTGATGGGCAATTATGATTTTGGCTTCCAACGATTATGAAAACAAGGTAATCAATTATTGTGCCACATTTCCATTCCATTTGATCTTATTTTATCTATATCAATTTTATCTTATTTTTATCTAATTTATTTTTATTTATTATTTTATACTATTTATTTAAACATATACATGTGCATATATTGTATATTATTTCTTTTATTTTTTAAAGTTCAATAAATGCATGATGTTTCCAAAGTCAGTGAGTAATCATGTAAAATAATCGTGATCTCAATATTGACCAAAAATAATCGTGACTATGAGTTTTGCCATAATCTGGCAGCAGGCCTAAGTGACATCATATCCTCTGTGTTGGTTAATGTTTGTTTTTATTGCAGCTGGTGAACTTTTAAACTGAGAGGTGGGAGGCATGATGTGTGTGTGTCAACAGATAAGACCATTCATTTTCCTGAATTTGAGCTGCTGAGAGTCGGAGAGGACAGAACAACCTTAAATCCTGTGCCAACATGGTGGAATCTGGCTCTGCGGTCCCACATGCGCACGCACGCACAAGCATGCACGCACACGCAACACGCACGCACCAGCACATGTAAGCTCTTAAAACACATCACAAAGGCCACAGAGGGAGGGTGGGAGCGCTGGTGTTGCTCAACGATATTGCCCAAAAAACCTTTGTGCTACAAACATGTGCAGCAAAAAAAAAAATACAAGTTCTGCTTTCCCCCTTTAGTTTTGAGATCTCTGACAAACAGTAACTCCTGAGGAATTTTATAATCATGGTTTCCACACACGTGCCATTCAGAACAAACACATTCTTGAGGAAGGGAGGCCTCTGATGGGGGCAGTTACAGAGTGCCAAATGTAACAACAAAAAAACACAATGAGGGGAAATACAGTACACGGTAGACTGGTCATTACACCTCTCCAACAGCAAAACCTAACGGCCAGTCCTTCATTTAAAATCCATGAAAGTAATTAAGGTCATTTCTTTTCATTAGACCAAATATAGGATATCGACAAAATAAGGACACGGTGCACACATGCTGAATAATATTGAATCTACTCACCACTCCTTGCAGTGTGGGTGGAATGAGGCCACAATACACGGGGATGTAGGCACTGCAGACACATGCCTAGTTAACATAAGACAGAAACATAGCTTTTTGACAAATTGTTGGAGGTGGAATTACAGTTGGGTGATACAGTGATATTATATTCGTGTGACAGCGTAAAACCTCTCTGTTAATTTCAGAATTCATTTTTAAATGTCGGTGCTCACAGGCTCCACAGTATATAATGGGCCTTCTGCACCCCCACACCACGAGCCGAGCTCTTAGGTCCTCTACCCAGAGTTTCCTAAGTGTATTTTGGACACGTTTTAAGATTTGGGGAGATTCCAATCGGCAGCCCCTAGCTTTAGAAAAGTCTCCCAATAAGGTCCTTGGACTCAGTGGATTCTTTTGAAAAGCAGCTAAAACCCATCTGTTCAGACATGTGGTTAGCATGTGGTATGTTCTCCTTGTATATTTTATCCAGTGTTTTATTTATTTGATTCTATTAGATTTTATTTCTCTGGTTGTGAAGCACTTTGTGACTGGTGTCCAGGGCCGGCCTGAGCATTTTTGGAGCCCTAGGCGAAATCTGTTGAGGACGTGGATGCGTCTGTGTCGTGTCTAGATGGTAACCCTAGATTGATACTCACGCATACTCTTTTTCTTTCTTGCTGGCACGGCGATCCCTCCACATGGTAATGCTCTAGGTGACCGCCTATATGGCCTAAAAGGCCTAAACAGCCAAGGGCCGCAGCTGGTGTCTGTGAAAGTTGCTGTATAAATAAACTTTGCTTGCTTGCTATCTACTAGTTATTACAATGTCATGAAATGGTGTCTTTCGCCATTCTTAAAGGATGCATCACAGTTAAATTACATTACTGTACCTAAGTCAAATAAACCGTCACTACCTATGATTAGTGCTGCAACTAACAATTAATTTCACTATCGATTAATCTGCAGATTCTTTTTTTTTCAATGAATCTATTGTTTTGTTTATAAAATGTCAGAAAATAGTGAAAGATTGTATATTTTTTCATAGCCCAATATGACGTCTTCAAATGTTTCCTTTTGTCCAACCAACAGCCAGTCACACACAAATATGTTTGTGCAGATCTTCACATTTGAGAAGCTGAAACCAGGGTGTTTCTCTCTTGGTAATTGTCTTAATTGATCAACCGACTAATTGTTTCAGCTCTAAAATCAATTATCTAATCAATTATCTCCACATTACTAATGATGATTTCTCAAAATGCATGTGGAAGCACACATGGGCACCCTCCCAAAATACTGTCACATTATCAGTGTTAAGATATTAAACTGACTTTATCCTGACATCTGGTTTCATTAATATCAACAAACTCTACTAAATATTGAGAGAAAAATACTCAGACTTGTTTCCCACCTGCACCACCTCCTCCTTGTTGTTGAAGTGCGACACCACGACATTTTCTCCATCTGTCACTCGGGTGAGAGAGATTCCTAACCGCCCGGTGGCCCGGTGGTGGCAGTCAGCTGGCAGAGTGCGCCGCAGCATGTGACGCACGATCTTCACCAGGTTAAAGGAAGGATGCATGGGTCCGAGGAATCGCTTCCTCGCCTCTTTGGCAACATCGATGATACTTGCACCAGCCTCTCCTGTGAAGACAGTGTTATTGTAGATTATCAGATAAAGATAAGATAGAACTTTGTTCATACTGTAGGAGGTTTTGGGATGAATTAAGTTATTCATGCAACTGTTGCAGCTTCAATTAAGTAGATTTTTGATTAGATATTGTACTCAACTATATTTGCAAAAGCAAGAATTCCAGAATAGCCAACAGTTATTGTTACAGAACAATCAGGAGGATATTATGTTTCCCGTAAACATTTTTCCTCCTTGTAAGGCAATCTTTAAACATGCGTCTTTACCACAGAATTAGAATTTCTATGGTCTTTATGAGAAAAAGATGGTCATCACTTTGAAGAGTTGGTATGGCATAGTCATTTTGACATGGTTATGATCAGGATGCCATATTGGTCCTTTGACGGTGGTTTATGTAACTATAAGTGGTGGAAAGTAACTAAGTCTTGAGGTACTTTACTTGACTATTTTCATTTTATGCCACTTTATTCTTTTACTCTGCTACAAATAAGAGGGAAATGTTATTTTATCTGACAGATAAAACATGTTACATTGTTATGGATTAAACTACTCAACAGTATATAATGTAGTTAAAATGAGCCCCATCTCGTCGAGCTACAACATTAAAATACTGCTTATATGTTAATGCAAGAAAAGTAATAATCCATTACTATAGTTGCGGCAGTAGATAACGGTATACCACTGTAAAAAGGGTGGTTCTGCATAATAAGTACTACCAACACTTAAGTTTAAACTTTTACTTGAAACAAGTGGTGGAAGAAGTATTCAGATATTTCATTCAAAAGTAGCAAACTTTGTAAAAAATACTCTGTTACAAGTAAAAGTTGTGCATTAAAAATCGTACTCAAGTAAAAGTACAAATGTATTAGCATCAAAATATACTTAAAGTTACAAAAGTAAACACACTCATTATGCTGAATGGTCCGTTTCAGATTCATAGGCCTATATATTATATTACTGAATTATGTGTCAATGTGTACACCACTTTAATGTTGTAGCTGGTAAAAGTGGGGCTAATTTGAATTACTTTATATACTGCTGGGTAGGTTAACCTATAATATATCATCATTTCTTCGTTGATTTAGTAGTAGTAGTAGTAGTAGTAGTAGTATTTTTTATTCAGTCATCACAAACAATACAATAAGTGCAAACAGTATACACAACAATATATACAATATAAGTGGGTGACTGAATTTATATTTTTGTAATAATGTAAATCTGCAATGTAACTTGTAACTAAATTTGTCAAATAAATGTAGCGAAGTAAAATATTTACCTAGAAGTATAAAATAACATAAAATGGAAATAAGTAGAGTACAAGTAGGCTACCTCAAAATTGTATGTTTACAGTGCACCAACTTGACATTTCTCTCTCAAAAAAAAAAAAGTACATTTGTACATTTGTGTAATTTACAGCACAAACATTTTAAACGTAATACTGGAGTTTAGCTACTGGAGTTTAGTTGTCTTTTTTTAACAACATTCTTCCCTTGTCCTGGAAATGTTAAACACCCAAAAGATACCTACCAAGACACACTCCTGTGACCAGAGCAGTGGCAGTGAGAGCTCCAGCTGATGCTCCATAGATGTGCCTGGCGTTATGCACCAGAAAAGGAGCCTGCTCCTGCAGACAGCTGGCGACGCCGACGTGGTAGATACCGAGGAAGCCACAGCCTGCAAACGAGATGTTCCACGGCGAGTCTAAAGGAAACATACCGGGTCCGGCAAACGGTTAGAGAAACTTAACACTAAGATATTAACGGCTATGAAATTACTAAAAGCCTGCTGTCAAAGCTGACCGCCGACCATGCCTCTTTACATACTGTCTTTAGGCTAATGGGCTGTTTTAGCTTTCTAGCTAACGGTAGAGGTCACTGTTTTCGTTGCAAGTAACGTCGCTAAATTGACATTATTTTAAAATACTAAAACTCCCTTATGCGGCAGCTAAGCCCCGTTGGTAAATGTTAAATTAAAAACAACCCTACGCTAGTTGAATAGCGAGTATGTGCTGATCCACGGGGAGTTGTTGTTGTGTGTTAGGAGCATGGGTTGGGAGGAGGGCGCGGAGTAAGGCGGCTTGTCCAATCACAATCGACAATACAAAGCAAAGTGACCAATCACCGGGTGCGCTCTACCCGGCGCACCGCACGCACGACCAATCACAAGCCACACCGCTGTGAGTCGTATGCTGCGTTCATGTAGTATCGGAATGATCGGAAAAATTATATTTCGACTGGGAAAATCGACGTGAACGCCCCCTCAAGTCGGAACAGCAACTCAGAAAGTCGAGGAAAATGTTGCTACACAAGTTGCCAATGATGGCAACATGGCGGAAGAAAGCAGACAGTTGGGTTAATTGTAAGATACATTTTGTATCCATTTTTTCTCCCATCATCCCATGTAATGTGTAATATGGGTTAGTTGCTGTCCACATATTGAATACGCTTAAAACACTTCATGCAAGAAAGGCAGCCCAAATTGCTTTACAAGGGAAAATAGGATATAATCCCATAATTCTTGTAAAATATGATGGACAATAATGTGGCGCCCATGTTTTTTTAACCACATTCCGACTTCGAGCCACAGGAGTACGTGAACGCAGCATCAGCTCGCTCTGACAGCTGTCAGATGTTTGTCCTCTGGAAGAGCAACGCTTTTTGTTTTGTCCTTTCTAAATGCATCGTTGTTGTCTGTTCATACCAACTAGGCTGTATTGGGACTTTCTTTCGTAATAGTTGTTATCAGTGTAAGAATGTGTATTGATTTCCGACTATGCAATATTGGCTATCAGGGTTGGGAATTAGCACCAGCCACCAGCCAAATGCTGGTAACATTTGCAAGTGGCTACTAGATTTACTTCACTCACCAGCCAAAAACAAAACAATGGTAATCTATTGAGTGGCTGCTAGATTTTGGAATCCACCAACCACAGTGGCAGGTGGACAAAAAAGTTAATTTCCAGCCATGTTGGCTGTTGTTTACAGATCGATTAAAACCTGCAACAGTGCGCACTAATGCCTGTCTGTTCTGTTCTTGTTTGTGTGGTCATTTTACAAAATAACTAACACTTTAGACGTTAAAAAAGAAAAGAAATGGCCTAAACATCATTTTTGGATTGAGAAACTTGTCCTAATAATAAGGATGTACAAATGTGGTTTGTTTGCGAGCCTTTCACAAGAAATAGTAATGGAATCACAGATTAATTAATTCAACAATAACAATACTGACTCGATAATTTTGTGCAATAATAATAATTCAGCTGTGCAATACTCTGGTTTAGTCTTGCATTAATACTGTATTTATTGTTATACTGTTTAAACTATTATTTATAATTATTTATAATTTTTTTTGCATTTTAACACACTTAATCATAGATCCCATTTTCAGCATTATTTGCACTGTTGTTATATATTGTAGTATACATAGGCTATTTTTTCTTAAGTTTTACTGATTTCTACTTTTGTTGTCATATATTGTAGTACAATGCACTTTTTAAAAAAAATATCTGTCTCTCTGTTTCTATTCTAGAGTGGAACAGCTGTAATGTAATCAAATTCCCCCCTGGGGATCAATAAAGTATTTCTGATTCAATTAAATGGTTTTCTTGAACACTTCCTTTAATAAACTATTCACAGAATTAGGCTGCAGATAATTCATTTTTGTAGGCACTGACATGATTCCTTATATATTGTGCAACCACCATCAGGGTTATTGTCTTTAGTCTTTTGTATAGTCCTACCATAGAGTACTCTATCAAGTGTGTATTGATGACTACTGACAATCAGCTGGGGTGCCAACTGCCCCAAAAAGTCTCAGGTTCATGGTGGAGGTTGTGTGGGCAGTGGGGGATTTTGTTATTGTACCTAAATTAGCTCTTTGAACAACTGTCTCCCTTTGGCACAGTGTATTGGAATCAAACAAATTGTTTCCACGAGTAAGAAGTTTTCACAACAGAGATGAACTTTTGACACAATTTATTTGCCAATATGCAATGCACTTTGTACCGATGTGGCACAAATGGGTAATGGAATAAAAACAAGATGTGTAATCCTTTTGAGGAAGAATGATAGTTTGTACAAATATTATAGTAGGTCACTTTAAACTCACTTGAATATAATTTGCAAAGTCTGTCTTCCACAGCTAATATTTTTATTTAAATCTTACTTCAGTCTAAATTCAAATAATGCATTATAAGAAAATGGTTAAAAAACCAATAAATTGATTATAAGAATCTTAAATAATTATGCATATTCCATCTATAAATGATGTATTAATTATTAAATGAAATTTAAAAGGAATTGCAAAAATAAAAAATATAACATTTTAATATAACAATATAAATATAACATTTTTAAAAAGACATATTTTTGTGTGGGATGAAAACTATATATATATATATAAAATATTTAAATCGAGACCCATGCTTTAGTGAAGAAAGCATAACACTCACTGTTATCAGTACTGATCTTTACTGAAGCTGTACATAATAATAATAATAATAATAATAATAATAATAATAATAATAATAATACAGTTTGAATTGATTACATTACAGCGTGAGCCACATGCAAATTATGCATGTTTTTTTATGTACACAATACAGTCTATGCACAATACCAGTAGTAGAGCCGGTTTTATTCATAGGAGATAAATCTGGCTACTCGAGACGATGCATGCAGTAGTAGAGCAGATTAAACAGCGCCGCCCGCCGGCGCCGAGCAGGTACTGACGGCGAGTGCACACGTTGACACGACCGTCCCGCCCTGAGTTGAAACTTTGGCGGCGCCAGCATCAAGGCGCTCGGTTTCATACACAACACCAACCGGACAGGCGGGGCTTCTTACTTTTAGACAGATACAGATGGTTAGACTCCGCCCGTCGCCCGTCGGTGGACGATGTAGAGTAAAACGAACAGGCAACTGTGACTCAAAGCGTTTTCTTTAAAAACATTGTCGGACACAAGGAAGTAAGAAAGCAGAGGGATCGAGAGAAAAACAGGTTAACCCAGAGACTAATGTTACACATTATTTAGTAAATAACAATACATTAGCTACTAAGTAACACAAGTAACGGAGCATAAAGGTCACTAACTTAGCCACATAGGGCAGGAGATATGTAATTTTTAGCTAACATTCATGTAAATAGTGGCTAGCTAGTAAGTTAACGAACATTACTGTAACTGACTTAGCACTTAGAAAAACATGTCTTGTAAAATGCTCCTCGTTCGTCATTTAGCTCTATCTGGCTTAATTGGACGTATGTAATAGAGTCATAATGTTACAGACACATTATGCAGAAAGAAAACCTCGGACCATTGGACTAGTAGGAAACGTTAGCTACTTAATTAGCTAGCTTAGCTAGTTAATTAACTGTCTTCAATGGAGAGAAGCAGCGAGGAAGCTACTGATGAGGATGGAGACCAGACAGCCGGCTGGACTGTGAAGCCTGGCAGGTCGGAGGATGAAGAAGTGGCACCTGCATGTAACCCATCCACAGGTGGAGTACCAGATCCATCTACGGACATTTTGGCTCTGAGGCTCTGCAGAGAACTTGTGTACCAGGATGAGGAGAAATCAGAGAGGGAGACTGGGCCAACAGTATCCAGTGGAGTGATGTCTGAATATCAAGCAGAAGTTGCCGAGCCAGAGAGGGATGCTCCCTCTGTGTCTCCCTCCAGCCTCATGGACACCTGTGGGCCCTCTATGTCAAGCCTCTCCTCTTACTTCTCCACCCATCATCACGCCAATTTTTCTTCATCCTCATCTTCCTCTTCCTCTGTCTTGTCTCTGACTCCACCCTTGCCTCCCTCTGTGGAGCTCCCAGCTGTGTTGACCGACACAAGGCTGACCCTGGATTTGTACCAGGGAGGAGCAGCTGCACTGCCTCTGCTTTGGGGGTCCATCCCAGGGCAGCTGAGAGGCCTCCAGTACCTGAGACTGGGCTCTGAGGATAAACCAGGCCTGGATGGTGCACTGGATGTCCTGCCCCATCTGACAGAGCTGCGTTCACTGGCTGTTCGGGGTACTTTTCTGATTAATTTCATGTGGTATCTATCAGCTGCTTGTTAGCATAGATGGCTTAAAGGGATAATTTGCATGTTTTGAAGTGAGGTTGTATGAGGTACTTATCCATAGTCAGTGTATTTTACCTACAGTAGATGGCGGTCGGCACACCCCCATTTTGGAGAAGCAGACAGGAGTCCCAGCATGGAAACTAAGGAATGTACTGCTGTGAATGTATTTTAGCCACCAAAAGAAAGGACCACCTAAAAAAATCAACATCGGTTTAACTGAAGCCGTTATATCACTCTCTTCAAAGCCACCAGACTCCTTTGACAAAAACAGTAGTTTTATCTCGCAAAACACAGGAGTTGCTGGTCTACCACTGCCTCGATCGTTTAGTTTGTTAGTTTTGTTGACCCTTTTGACTCCTGTGTTCTGCAAAGTAAAATTACTGTTTTTGTCAAAGGAGTCTGGTGGCTTTGAAGAGCGCAAAGATGTATCTAACGGCTTCAGTTCCCTCTAGAAATGGCTGTCTGACGGCAAGGTAATGCAGTGAAAAATATTCTAAATATAGCATACACTTAAACAGATATTGATTTTCTTAGGTGGCTAAAATACTTTTTACTGCGTAGCCCCGTCCACAGCAGTACATTGCTTAGTTGGGACTCCTGTCTGCTTTTCCAAACTGGGGTTGTGCAGACCGCCATCTACTATAGGTAATACACTGACTATGGATAAGTAGTGCATACAACCCCACTTCAAAAGAACCAAACTATCCCTTTAATTCATCTTATTTAATTCTATTTTTAAACACAAAAGTAGACAGTAAATACTGTGTTAATGCATTATATAATGGGTGTCATTCTCTGTTTTTTGTCATTACTTTGCTCCAATCTTTCTGCTTCTAACTGCACTTTTCTTTCTAAATCAAGGACACTGTTTTTATGACTCGCAAGGTGACCCGCTGCCTGGCCTCCTCACCACTTTGCCCACATCTGTTTCCTCCCTTTCTCATCTGGTGCACCTGGATCTCTCCTTCAACCAGCTCTCCTGTCTGCCCTCCTGCCTCCTCCGCCTGCCCGTGCTGTCCTCTCTGCTCCTCTGTTACAACCACCTCTCAGCTTTGCCTCCTGATATAGGCCAGCTGTCCTCCCTCACCTCCCTCTCCCTCCTGGGGAACGAGCTGGTCTCTCTGCCCCCGAGTCTGGGTCAGCTGAAAGCTTTACAGACGCTGGATATTTCACATAACCTCCTCCAGAATCTACCCGATGAAATTGGTTCTCTGGAGGAGCTTGTTAATCTGCAATTATCCCACAACAAGCTGAAGCAGCTACCAGAGAGCATGGGTAAGGGTGACCATTAGACAATGGTGGAATGTAACTAAGTACATTTACTCAAGTACTGTACTTAAGTACACATTTGAGGTACTTGTACTTTACTTGAG
>JAOVVB010133956.1:0-12206 GCA_028570985.1 Heterobranchus longifilis | reverse complement strand
GTGTGTGTGTGTGTGTGTGTGTGTGTGTGTGGGTGTGTGTGTGTGTGTGTGTGTGTGTGTGCGTGCGTGCGTGCGTGCGTGTGTGTGTGTCTGTGTTTAGCAGCCCAATCTGATTAAAATGATGTTCAGCAGACAGGCATCCCAGTCCCATATTGCCGTGGTAACCTCAATTAGTCATTTCTGAGACGGCAGCTGCTGAACGGCGAGCTCCTTCACTGTTTTCTTTCTTTTTTTTTCAGCTTTCATTAAACCAGGCCGGCCAGTTCAGATGAAATTTGTACTTTTCGGGAGTGGAGTCGTAGCGTTTTGATGTAGACTTCCAGGAATGAGTGCTCGTTGTTTCAGGCCTATAAGGTTTCAGTATTAGAATGTTTTGATTTGCCTCTGAGCATTTTAAACCTATAATGTTCAAGGATTGTCTGTGTGTTTTAACCACAGCCTTGTGGTTTTTAAGAGCCAGATTCAGGTCGGACATTCAGTCACTTTACTCCTCTGAATCTGGGCACAAAATAACTTTGTAAGACCTGTTTCTAACTACAAACTGCATGTAAAAGTTGTGTGATTGTGACAGTCTGCGTATGTATGAATATACGTATAGCTTATTTATTTTAGATGTCAAACATGAGGGGAAACTGGGTTCATTTGTTGGCGTGTGTGGAGTGTGGCTACACAGTAACGGATACACTGTGAGTATTTACGGTGGACACAGTTAAAGGAACACCTGTACAATGTGATGAAAACCAATACAAAAGCCTTGTAAAAAAACTCCCTAAAGTGATGTTTGTCATGTGCTGACTCAACGTTAGTCGTGCTTCTATCATAAATTACATTCAAAGGTGTACCTAACACGAATTTCCCCATGGGGACAAATAAAGTACATTATTATTAAAGTACCGAACATCCCCAGAGTATCTTTGGAACTATAACTCATTTTAGTCTCCCACCTGAAATGCAAACCATATGCACTGTAAACTTTGGAGATAAACTTTGTCTCCTTTGAAGGCATGTGGAGGTTCACACCGTCAGATCCCAAACCCTTCAGCCAAAATGTGTATTTAGCCTGTGTTTATTTGTTTAGACTGCATACGTTTATTGACATGACTTTGGGAATTGACACACATGTAAAATGGTCACCGTTTGGTTAGGTTTAGGCACAAAAACTACTTACGAAGCCCCCTACACAGGATGGGCTGTAAAAACACTCTGTGCTGGCCGTGCCATTGTTTTCCTATGAAATGTGTGCTGCGCTCAAAGTTCAAATTATTTCAACTTTGACCTAGTTGCGCTAACATTTCAAAGCGCATCGAATGAGATAACGGCTGACAGCAGCCAGAAGCAATGATGACGTTTCCCTGTGCTTTGCCTCTGAGCCCTACCTCGTGGTTTTGCTCTGATCATGTGCAGGCGGCTTTAGGAAACAAAACTACTTGGTTAGGGTTCGACAAAAAGTCATGGTTTGGGTTAAAATCAGTACATTTGTTACGTTACCTCATCTCCATGTGAACGTACATGACGTAATTACGCATGTGATGCAGAAAGTGAGTTCCATTTGTTACGATAAGTTAAAATAACATGAACACCAGTCTCCTGGGTCAAAGAGTTTGTTTGACCCACCCACCACCCCTCCTGCCTTAAACGGTCTATCTCGCGCTTAATACTACGTCACCTGACTTCCTACTTTGCTGTCGTCATAATTACTACGGCCAGCAGAGGGCGCTGCCTAACAATAGACGTAAATATGTGCTAGTACTCGTCACATCGACGCGTCAAAAGTCAGAGGCGGTATGGTTAGTCCAAAGAGGACAGGGTTATCCAATCACAGCACAGGACGGCGGGACTAAAAGCACAGGAGGGCGGGACTAAAAGCACAGGAGGGCGGGACCAGGCGAACCAGCGTAACACCTACAAACAACCCATGGTGTCGTTTTTCGGTGGAGGACAGTCTCAATCGAAGCCTCACACACAATCAAATACTGTTAAAACTGAGGTGACTCATTAATTTACCATTTCACCAGCATTAGTTTTACATTAGTGTATCATTGTCTGGCCACGACTGCTACATTTCAGCTGTCAAAAACCGGCGTGAGCGTAATGCCATTCCTGGCTCTCTGGTTTCTACACAAGATAACCGAGGATCTCTCAGAAACATCCCGGGGCCTGGCACCGCTCCCTGGCCCTCAGTTGTACAACCACAGTAACCGTACGGACAGTGCCATGTTCGGGATGTGCCAGAATTGCTGTGCTCAGATTGTGGTGGTTAAATAGTTACGCCATTCTGGACAGTATCAGTTGAGTGGTGGCAGGACGTTCTGCTGTGCCTGCCTGGCCATGCGGTTTGAGTCGGTTTGCAATGCATTTCCAAATTAGGGCAGATAAGATAGGCCGTTTGCAATGCTCAGACTCATGCAATCAAAAGATGGCACATACAAAGGAATACATAGAGGCCTGTGGTAAAATGAGCCCCAGGCTCGGAGCTGGTCTCCTTCCAGATTGCTAATGCTAAACATAACATAGAGACAGTGTTTACTTAGTGCTTAGCATTGTGCTCAGACATGATTTGGTTCTATGGATCTCTTGTTTCTTTCTCTCACTTTCAATTTTTCTTTTTTTTTTTTCTTGTGGACCTTCTCTTATGCTCTCTTGTCTCCATTTGTGTCTTCCAGTTTAACGCGTTCTGTATCTCCCATCAACCCAGTGGCCAGAATAAATGTTGGCATGTACATGTTTCTGCAAACCATGGATATGTTGTACGTCTTGTGAACCACAGAAATGTTGCATTTGTACGTTTCATATACATTTTTTCCTCCAAATCTTTACTGACAGTCACTTATACGCGCCAAACTATGATGCTTCAATGTGGTCGCACAAACTCAATCAAAATGTACATTTAGGCAACAAAACTAGGTCAGTAAGTTCATGAAAAACATTGTGGTTTGGGTTAAAATAAGGACATTTGATGTGCAAATGATCAACGTATATAACAAACATCAACGTTGATATGATACATATGAAACGTGCACATGCTACATATCCATGTTTTTTTTTAGAAACGTACAATGCCAACATCTTATTCTGGTGACTGGGCTGCTCTCATTCAACTTTTCCTTTCCGCGCTACTGTACACTTTCTTTGTCCCTCTCTGTCTTCATCTGTCTCTCTTTCACACTTTCTTTCTCTGCTTCTCTCAGTTTTTTCTTGCTCTCTGTCTGTCTGCCTGTCTCTCTCTCAGGCGTGGCCCGTGTCAAGTTAACAACACCAGACAAGGATAATTCCCTGACTCACTCTGTGGTTTACTTTTCCCCTCTGCTCTTCCCCCTCTTTCACTCCATCCCTCTGTCGTCCCTCACTCCTCTTTCATCCATCCTGCCGTTCAACCGTGTCTCATGGTCTTTTCATTCCGACTGCTTCTATCCATCTGTTTTACCCCTCCTGTTTTCTCCTCTGGCGGGAAACCTATTCCGCCCAGTTATCTCTTTATCGTGTTGTCTGCTGTTGCGCTCCTGCCTTCCGCCCAGCATCAGTCCATCCATCTGTCTTTCTGGCTATCTCTCCATCTATGTCTGCCTCTCAACGGATCAATCTGTCTTTCTATGCATCCATACGTCCCTCTGACTGTCCTCTCTCCTACTCAACCTTTGCAACCCAGTCTCCGCCCCTCCCCATCTGCGCCAGATAATTAGATTAACCCCGTCGTTTCATTCTTTCCTCTCTGACCATCCCTTCCTCTCGTCCTCTTCCTGTCTTTCGCAGTGTGTCATGCATCGTGAACACCAGCACATATTCTGGTTAAGGTCATATTTGGGGTAAATGGTTTCTCCTCATCTACCGCCCAGATTACAAACCGGTCTCGTTCATGTGGAGAAACCGAATTATCACCACAGAAATGGAACGTGTACAGACTTGAAAAATTACAGCAAACTAGACGGGGTGACAAGTTACCCTGGCGACCTGTGGGTGTCATATATCCGCCCTGCTGAAGTCTCCTTGAGCAGGTCACGGTCTCTACCAGCGCCAGCGCTGCTACTCTACAGCTGTGGCCTAAATTCACATACAGGGGTCAATACAGCACCACATTATTATTATAATTAAGCTGTTTTATGCATCAGTTTACCAAAGGTCAATGAAGACAGGATTCACATTCACAAACACAATGCTACACTTAAAGACCCCATAATATGCTCATTTTCAGGTTGATACTTGTGTTTTTGGTTTCTACTAAAACACATTTACATGCTTGTTTTTATACTATATAAATACACAGTTCTAATGTGAATAAAGGCTATTTTCTTTATTTTTAACATAATAACATAATTAACTCTGTCTAGCAGGTCTAGTCAGTGTACCATCAATTATATATCATTACTTTATACCTTATAATGCACTGTGTTTAGACTTATATAACTAAGGGATCGTGCAATACTATGATATGTGCAGTACTGTGGCTAGGCTTGTGCAGTATCATGTGTGCAACACTGTGGTTAAACTAGTAACACAGGGACTGCAATACTGTGATAATCTGGTGTTGTGATTTGTTGATGTCATGTCTCTTTTTATGTGCTGTTTTTATATTTAACGCCATGAAATTAATTTCACAGAAAATGAGTTTCCCCACGGGGACAATAAAGTACCTACCTACGCTACTGTAGTCGTTCTGTTGTCTTTTTATTCTCTCCTGACTGACCTGGTGGGACAGGATGGGACGAGACTCATTTTTCTGGGATTGGGAGTGAAAATCCAATCACAACTTCACGGATGTCCTGACGGCTCGTTTAAAGGCACAGTGTGCATTTCTCCGTGGATTGAGCGTTTTGATGCTTTCACAGTATTTATATAGCACATAGACCTGCTTTATAATCAAAAATGACATGATGGAAATCTCACTTTCTACAATATGGAACCTTTAACTAAATAACCTCCACACATGCAGGCAGATGCACTCAATGCACATCTGACTGCTGTAGCAGGTGTGGCACAAAGTCAATTTCTATAAATACAGAGGAGGCATAACAGTAAACTACCAGATCTCCTAAGCAATTCTGAAAAACTGCTGAATTACTGTTGATGTACAATGTTCTATGTTCAATGGTAAAGAAACTAGGAGAAACTGTTTTATTGTCCTGTCCTCCTAAAGCCCAAACTATACTTTTCAAATCCACATGGGACCTATTGACTTCACGGTTGACGCAGACCGTCTGCTTGCAGCCCAAAATTTATGACACACCAGACAGCATGCGTGACGCATACGTGTCGACAAACATGTGAACACGTTTGTGCAGACACCAAATATAATCCAAACCACGTGGGTGTCCGTTTTGGAGTACAACAGTTTAACATGTGCATTAAACTTAAAAACCAGCATACAAAGACTTGATCATTTCTCCCCTGCATGTCATACGTCAATACTTTAATTTTTCCTGTGGGCAGATGACTTTTTAACACAAATTATGAAACTACACATACAAAAGATGAGAAGGTTTAAAATGAATCATGACTGAAATGCCTGTGATGCAGAAACAGCCTTTGCCCTTGACCTGGTAAATTGTGGCTTCAATTTCCTTCTCCCACAGCTACTTTGCAGGATTTATAATATGACGTAACGTCCTAATCCTAAAGTCAAATTTGTTGCATATTATCATCAGAAGCAGTGAGGCTAGCAGTACCTGCTGTGACCTTGTCTCTATCCACACAGACAATAGAACAGAGCAGAGCCAAAACCACAAAGCCAGGCGTCACATGTTAAGAAAATCACTGATTGAAATACAAAGAAAGAAGGTGAGTAAATTAGAAAGCAATAAACTCTCTGTCTCCATCTTCTCTCGCTTCTCTCTCTCTCTCCTTTCATTCAATTACACCAACATCTGTCTCTCTCTCTCTCCTCCCTTCCTTCATTTGCAGTTGGCATGATTACTCTGCCTGGTGTGAGCATTCAAAAGTGGTACCAAAAGCATTTTCAATATTTATATAATACTGTAAAATTTATTTTCATACTTGGTATAATTGCCATAAAAAATGAGACCTTGGTCAAGATGATTGGTAGCCTCTGTTTCACACCAGTGGTATTGTTGGGTCTTTTTCAAGTTAAAGGTTTTTTGTTTTTTTGTTCCTTTCCATGCCGGACTAAATGTTGGAAGTTTTTCCATCTGCCTTTAACACCTTTCATGATCGGCCGCTGTGAGAAACTCTGGAAATATGAGCTCTATTTGGACTGGCAGAGCAGTGCCCACTCCCTGCCTTGTGCAATAAAACTCTTTTTTGACATAAAGTATTACAGTAATGTAGATACATACATGTGATGCTTTATTCCACTGCATGTATCTTCCTTCCACATTCTACCAAACAAAGTCTCAAGGCTAGTGACAAATCATGCTGCCAGCAGTCCTCTTTTGGTTCCATTATCTGTAACTGCTTATCCTGTTCAGGGTCGCTGAGTCGATCCCAGCGGACACTGGGCGAGAGGCGGGGTACGCCCTGCACAGGTCGGCAGACTATCACAGGGCTGACACAGAGACAGACCAAGATCCAACCTCCGGGGCTGAAAAATTAAGCCAACACGGAAGTGCCAAAAACTGAGTTAACAAGTTAATCGAAACTTGAGGCTGGCTCCAAAAGTGAGTCAATCCCCATAGACCCCCATGTTAAAATGTCCAACTTTACAGCAGAAATAAACACGTTTACAGCCTGGTACAAAATATGTTTTTTGTCTTGATAGCTAATTTTCCCGTTCATGACAATTGTAGAGGGATGAATTATTATTTTATTATTTTTTATATTATATTCTAAAGTTATGTATAATTAAGGGCGTGCCGCTGTGATTGACAGGAGGGTGCAGTCACAGGAGACTGCCGGCTTCATTTGGTCCGCCTCAGCTCCATCCACGCTCCACCTTTTTGCCCATTTTTTTAATTAGCTGGGAGTTAGGGAGCCATCCATTTTGAGCTTCATTTTCACTTTTCAGAAACCTATGCCTACACCCATATTTTATACAGTCTATGTATATATATGTATACAGTAAATATTTGTCCTAACCTGGCCCGGGTATCCACACTCTAATGAATGTACGAGAATAATCAATACTGAATAAATAAGTGGACAAACAATGGTAAACACTTATGATGAAATTTAGTAATAAACCACAGTGTAAATGAACAAGCCTCCAAACCTAAACTGCATTTGTCATGGCCTTTTAAAAAACACACATGAGCATTTTGTGATCTGGCACCTCTATGGTTGAGGTTTGGTTACATTTAGCCAATTAGAACCACTTTCTTAAAGCTAATGACCAATCGTAATCATGGTTAAAAGAAGCCAACATTGACTGTTGGTAGGATGCATGATGGGAACCGCCTGTCTCTGGTGTCAAATTCCACCACAATATCACCATAAATGCCCCATACACACAATGGGCTCACACTGGAGATGCAACAGGATGCCATTCATTGTGATCTGAACCTCAAAAATGTGCTGGCATCACCCATCAAAGAGCTAAAAGGTGTCCCGCGGAACGACATGGGGAAGTTAAGGAAGATTCAACTTTATCCAAATGTCCTTTGTCCAAATGACACAGGAGCAACAACCTGGTGACAAACAATCATGCTTGTTTTCATTGACTTATGAATTGAGTTGTTTCAGTGATGTAAAGAATGTTAAACAACATGGAAGAAAAGCTGTTCATTGGAGTCAATGTATTCCCAATCCTCTACAGTATAATTTTAACAAGAAAATGTGACTGAGGCATTGAATTACATTGCTTTGGAAACTACTTAGTTGTGCGCTGGTATAACTGGCCAACTGAAACTAAATAATATGTATATTACATGCACAATGAAAAGAAGCAACCTTGAGATAAAGACTTGTGGGAGGCAATCCCCAATGGTGACTTCAGCACTTAGAACGCTACTCCATCATTCAGTCACAAAATGTTCCCCACTCAAACCATAACTTATTTAGTTATGTTATTTTTTAATAAGCGGCAGGTTGTATCTTCAACAGTGTTTTCATGATCCCAAAATTATCTTTTGTCTCCCCGGGAAGATACAATGTTTGCACGGGATGAAACCAACGTTTAAATCAAAAATGTCCAAAGACTAGGCCTGTGCAGCGTACTTAACATACGTTCCGGCATAGAAGAAGGGCAGACCAGCACGGTCTTTGGAAATATTGGGATTTAACATTGGTTTCGCCCCAGGCAAAACATTTTATCATTCTATGCAAAAAGTAGACACCTGTTACACCCCAAACCTAGAAGGGCACTTGGAGAGCACAGACCTCCACCAAGTGCATGCCCTATCTCGCAATGTTAAAAAAATTGAAAAGTAATTTGTTTATTCACCCTCTGATTCGGATCTGCTCCAAAATTTAATTTGACCCATGCTACACTCTTGCACCAAGTTTCATAAAAGTCAGGCCAGTAGTTTTTCCATAATCCTGCTGACAAACAGACAAACAAACCAAAGCTCCAAATGTCCAAACCTTTGGAGGTATAACCCACTGCTAGATAACTGGGAAATAAATGATCTTGCCAGATGAAAGTCTTTTGAATATCTCACACTAAACCATTATGAATGTAACATTCCTGATTATGTGTGCATTTTATTTCCTGTTTTATTTTGAAAGACTAAGTTCTCCTGTCATTCACTCCTGTGTTTACCGCCTCCTTGATTATCCACACCTGCCCTCATTACTCACCTGCCCTTGATTGTGTCATTAGTCTACCCTGTTTATATACTGCCTTGTTTCCCCTGTTCCCTGGCACATTGTCTTTGTTCTACCTTGCCTGCTCATCACTTTTCAGTAATTCTCTGGTGTTAGTTTCTACGCTTTTTGTACTTTGCCTTGTTCTCTGGGTTGTTTTTTTTTGCCTACTCCCTGCCTGGAATAGTTTGCTTTAATTAGACTGATTACCTTTGTATGACCTCCTGTTCTTAGAGTAAAGACCTTGTTAAGTGAAGTATCCTTGTGTCCTGTGTATCTGTATTAGCCCTTTTCCACCAGGATTAGTGTGTACACGCTGGAAAACAGGTGTTAACTTTTCCTGCTAAAGCTTTCCCATAAAGTGCACAACACTGCAAACTCTGCTGTACATTCACTTGATATCTTCACTATTAAACGTAAACTCTTCCCCGCTCTGAACGCTCATCCTGCATTCACCGTCACTTCCATACACACACACACACACACTGGCTCTGAGATACCGCACTCAGGGTTAGTAAACAGTGAAGCAGCATAGAGGCCAGTGAAAATATTACAGTTTAAATCTGAGACGGCTGTGATGACGTGCGTCATTGCATCATGCAGGTAAAGTGGCAAAAATTAGCGTGTTTACCCAGGTGTTTACATTACTACCGATCGGAGCTGGAGCCGATAAATACCTGTGACTACTGCAGAGTTATTTGTCCCGGGAGTGAATGCCGATTGTAACCATTGGAGACAATAGCCAGATGTTAGTGAGTGTTAGTGGGTTTTTTGGCCAGTGTGAAAGGGGTATATCAGAATCACTATATGTATTGACATTAGTTGGCACATTTGAATACTTGTTGTGCACAAATACATGTATTTGTTTTGATCAATCATCATGAAACATTATCCAACATTAACCCAATACCCAATTTTGTGTGACATATCATAAACTACGCTCAAAATTAGGCCAACAAATGGATGGAAATACAGCTTGTGTAGGGGGAGAAAATCTCCACTGGAGGCACATTGTTAAATCAGCAGGCTGCCATGACATTTTGGGTACAAATCTGGCCAATGGTTGTTGTTTTTTCTTTTTCAAATGTCATGAGAAATGACAGTTTAGCTTAGAAAAAAAACAAGTTATCACAATGCTGATCATGTTTTGGATTACACACAATCATTCCCAAAGTGGTATGAGTGACAGCCAAATGAATGCAGGACTGTGCACACACTCA
The DNA here is from genome assembly GCA_028570985.1 of Heterobranchus longifilis. Classification (NCBI taxonomy): domain Eukaryota; kingdom Metazoa; phylum Chordata; class Actinopteri; order Siluriformes; family Clariidae; genus Heterobranchus; species Heterobranchus longifilis. The sequence continues at coordinate 2,295 of JAOVVB010133956.1, read as the reverse complement.
TACACACATACACACAAAGGGTGGCAAAGAGCTGTTTGAAGATAAATAGCATTAAGAGCTGGAAATACACAGTCTGTTTACCTGTTTGCTGTGTTCACCCACTGTTGCCAACAAGCCTGTTATTTGTTCTTTCATGTTCTCTACTCTTATTTCATCGGGAAAACTACACTTCAGATCAAAAAGACAAAAGCACCAACAAGCAGCTTTGAGATATTTACACGTGTTGCTGTGTGTGGGTGTGTGTGTGTATTTGTGTGAAGCCATGTCTGTACACTGTTATTTAGCATGCAGACAAACCGTGTCTCTGTGAGGCAATTAACTTATTTTGAGCAACTAGGGGCAGCAGACACAAGCTGTGAACATATGAACACCTTTTAAGTTGATATGATGAACAGTTGCTAACTGATACACCCAGCAGACATCATTCATTTGGAGTTGTGTCACTGGCATAACTCCACATGTAAGTCTATTATTATTCCCTCTACTTGTAGCTCTGATTTTGGTCTCCACCACCTCCTCAGAATAATATCTGGCTCTTTTGTTGCTAAGTGTTAAGTTGGTATGTTCAACCAGCTAATCGCTAATTTTGTCAGATAAGGGGTCAAAGGTCATCGACCAGGAGTCAGTGGACGACCAGAGAAAGATCAAGGAGGACATTCACACATGGCACCAGAGACCATCTTTGACCATAGACAGCGGTTACAACTCCCTCGCATTATCATGTGACTGATGTTGCATGAAAAAGCTGTTTTCAAAGTAAAGGGATTTATTATTTCCCCACAAGTGACTGCCCCCCTTGGTACCCCCAAGTTCGAAAAAAAAAAAGAAAAATGCCAAAAAAGTGTCCTCTTGGATGCCCCTATGGTAAATGATAAGATACATGATAAAGGGCCCTTTCGGGTTCCAGTGGAGAAAACATGATAACATAATAATGAGCCTTCCAGTGAAGAAAATGTGAAATGCCCTCTAGGGTGCCGTTCCCGTGGAGAAAAGATCATAATGGGCCTTCCAGTGGAGAACTGGGTGCCCTACATGTGTAGAAAACATGATAAAGTGGAGTGCCCTTCCAGTGAAGAACACATGATAAAGTGCCCCTAAATGGAGAACGTGATAAAATGCCCTCTAGGGTGCCCATCCAGTGATGAACACATGATAAAGTGCTCTCTCGAGTGCCCTTCCAGTGGAGAAAACATAAATACAGTGCCCTCTAGGGTTCCCTACAAGTGCAGAAAACATGATAAAGTGCCTACTACTATATGGGCTGGTGCATCACCGCATGCAGCTGGTGTCCTTTTCATTTTTTGTTTATCAGCATCAAACCCTTGTCAAAGGAGAATTTCTGTTGCTTTGTCAGAGACAATAACATTTATCTTATCTCATTTTCATCCAACCCCAAAGTTGGGGGTCGCCTGGGTTTTAGAGCCACTATTGGTGGTAAATGTTAAAATTGAGAAACTGGCCTGTGTGAGTAGCTGTTTCCTGTACACAGCTGTCTGCACTAAATTGCTTTAGTTTAATAGACATATTTAAATATGCTCCCTCAGAAAAAATCCAGCATGTGTATTTTCTGTGTACATGTAGAATGTAAATGTCTCCTCAGGTCGTTAAAAATCTGTATACATGCAAGCAAATAAGTAAAATGCCTCTTTTGTCAAGCTTTACCTTGGACCCCAGCTTTGTTTCCTGTCATGTTTCTCCTATGCGACAGTGAGGGCGGGAAGAAGAGAGGGATATTAAGCATCACACCGAGGGGCGGTGAGATGATTCCGTTTGAAAAGCTGCAAAAGAAGAGGTGGGAGTGTGTTTCTGTTTTCCACCCCAACCACCCACCTTCCAACCGCCTCCACCCCAAGCAAAGACAAAGCGTGTAATAATTACAAGGCCAAGACACAATGCGGTGTCGGTTTGGGCGCGGGGAGAGCTGAGCTGTAGCTATCACACTGGCAGATAAATTCAACGCACAATTATTCATCCAGGGACTATGGCATGTAGATTAATGAGTTTGATAACCCGGAGCTTTGCACTGAGCTGCAGCCTGCCGTCGTCATCGTCCTCCCCTAGCTTTCTATTTCTCTTTCTCTCCAGCTCGTTTGCTACTGATAGGAAAGGAGCAGAATGGCCAGGTGGTCATCGGTAGGTGGATGTAGGACAGACAGATGAGGAGAGATGGGGGACGTCCTTAAAAGCCAGGACTTCTGCAACAGGTTTGTACTGTATTGTGTTAGCACTTCAGTTATTATTACATTGACACGTATCATCCATCTGTTCTGTTCTCTATGGAAGCCCATAGTGGAC
>JAOVVB010133955.1:0-26366 GCA_028570985.1 Heterobranchus longifilis | reverse complement strand
TTTGAAAAACGCGCTGTACTCTGCCGATTTGGATTTTTTTCAAAAAATAAAATGTGCAATGCCTTTAGGGGGCCTTTATTAACAACATACTCGAACACGAGGCATTTTGAAAATTTGGGATATTTGGCCAAAAACATAAGGCTATAGTATGACTTTTTGTGTGGATTTTTGGTTTTGTGACATACCATCCTAAACCTTTAAAATAAATAATTTGACACTACTTTTTCAATAAACTAACTTTTTTCTTACTTTTTTATAGACATACCATAATTAATTACTATCATTTTTTTCAACATACAATACTAGAACATAGTTTTTTACCTGCCAGGCTCAGGGTCCTGGAGATATGCAGGTCCTGGAGGGATGGTAGATTGCGGTTAAATCACTGGGGTGATGGGGGCGTGTTTGGGGCTGCATTCTTCTGGAAGTCCACAACGATCTCCACGGTCTTCAGAAAGTTGTTCTGTCGGTACCAAATGGTCAATCTCTGACCTGTCGGCACACTCACACACATCCCCACTAGAGATCATCCACCCACAGCTCAAAAAAGTCACAGTATAGTATGTCATAAAAATGTCATAGTATAGCATGAAAAAAAATGTCAGATGTCATTGTATAGCATGTCAAAAAAAAAATGCCATAAACATAGTAGCATAATATAGTATGTGTGAAACATGTCATAAATGTCACACTATAGTACGTCGTAAAAAATGCCAAAACATTCACAAATGTCATAGTATGTTATGTCAAAAATGTTGTAGTATAGTATGTCTTAAACATGTCATAAATGTCACAGTATAGTATGTCAAAAAATGCCAAAAATTACATAGTATAGTATCTTAAACATGTCATAAATGTCATAAAAAATGCCAAAAATGTCACAGTATAGTACGTCTTAAACATTCACAAATGTCACAGTATGGTATGTCATAAAAATGTCGTAGTATAGCATAGTAAAATTCACACAAATGTTATCATACAACCACTTCAGATAAATATACATTACGAAAACAAGCTACTAAATTTAATACCTCGGGAAATGTGGTTTAAGACGTTTTAATACTTTAAGACCCAAGGACACACTGAATGAGGTTCTTAAGATAGCATTACTTTTATACTGGTGCAAAAATATTCAGGATTTATCTGTTAACATCGACAGTGGTGTAGTTTACTGAGTACATCTACTCAAGTACAATTTTTAGGTAGTTTTGAGCATCGCCAGTAATAATCAGTATGTAAGCAATCCAGTGAAACACAACAGTACCACCTTAAAAATTACTAGTCAAGTCCTCCCAAAATGCTGCACACTTAATATTCCGAATATGACGATATTCCAGATTTGATACAGGTTATGTAAACAGCATATTCTGTTTGGATATTCTGAATTCGGCCTCATTCCGAATGCAACATTTTCTGATTAAGACAAGTGGGATATGGCGATATTATTCAGGTTTTAGAAGCATTCTTTGGACATGTATACAGCGCATTCAAAATGCACGTCTCCATTTGGGTTTTTTTCCACAGTTTACAGTCAGCTCATTTCTGGTCGGAAGGAGAAACAACTACTTTTTTTCACATTATATAAGACGGTTGAACAAGTCGAAAACTTTAAAAAGAAATCTTATTTTGCACAGCTGCATGTAAACGTGTATATTAGTGGAATATTTATTTTAATTAGCGATGTAAACAGCTTAGTAGGAATGTTGTTTTTTTCAGAATAAGAGCAAAAAACTGAATATTTTCACATGTAAATGTAGTCCGTGGTAATTGCAATCTAAAGAAATTTCAAAAAAACAAAACAAATTGATAATCTATTAGACTGCTGCGTCTTTACATTGACTTTATATGTAATTAATTTGTGTGACTTAATGTATTCGTGCCCGGTGTGTACACGCTATAAGAGTGAAGCATCAAGATCCATATATTTTCTCAGTCATCAGCATTTATTGTGAGCAAAGATAAGATACAGGGACTGATGAAAAGCATTAAGGTTCTGTAAGAGGTTTATTTTCTCCATATATTTTACAAATATAAGCACAAATGTTCATTGACTTTTGACAACATGTGTCTGAAGTACTTTTGAAGAGCTATAGGTAATGGAAACGAAGATCTTGCCCATTTATCTGCAAAGAAAGAAAGAAAGAAAAGGTAAGAACGCTGAAGATAAAACAGAGATTCTGAGGCTGCGTTCACATTACAGAGCTGAATGCTCAGATCTGATCCGTGTTGTTTGGTCGTTCACATTATTTTTTTAAAATGCGGCCGATATCAGACTCGAGCGTGAAGAGCCAGCCGTCCTGAGCTGACGCGCATGTGCAAAACAACAACAAGGAGTCGCATGTAGCATGTCACAAGGAAGTAAACATGCCGGCCACAGAGGCGACTGAAGTCCGTGGTTACTATTTAATTTGTACATTTATATGCAGTGGAAATCAGCGAAATCGTGAGCAGATAATGATGATGAGAACATGGAGAAAGAGGCACAAATTATGGGTTTTTGTGGAGTAATGGCCGCCGCCTGTCTACAGAAGTACGTGTGGATACGACACAGTGAATTTGGAGTGGTGGGATCGTGACGTACGTGAGTGGCTTTACTTAACTAGATGACATCCAAAATCAGGATGTTAAGAACTATTTTTAACTACTAGAAATATACAAAGTTCAGGCGACTCATCTCCCAGAGGATTAAAGCATTAGTTAAAAAGCTTTTTAAGTAATCTGCAACAGGAGCAGGTGAGAGAGTGATGTAATGTAATTTGATGAATGTCTGTAATATCCTATATATTCGGGTACATAAGGTAGTCTAGCGGGCAAAAAAATTTGATCTGGGCTGCATGTGCTTGTAATGTGAACATAGCCTAAAACCTAAAGGGTATCCAGACCAGGGTTGGGTACCGGAACTCTATAAGACTGGTATCTACGGCACTGAATGGCAACACAGATTTCGGTGGCACTTAAAGTGCCTGCGCTGCCCTCTGGTGCTCCGAAACGGACGTTACAGGCAACAGAAGCATCACTGCACGTGATGCTAGTTAACATTAGCAGGCAACGTTAGCCTACCGTTAGCTAGTAGCCATCTTAAACACGCTTAAAACGTGTGAGGCTGTAATGTTATTTCACTCAAATGATTCCAACACCAGCGTGCAAAAGTCTGCAGCTAAAGACAGTAATTTAGCTTACCGGTAGTCTGCAGCTGCACTTTTTGAGACACAATGCCGGAGAAAAAAAAAAACACAACAGAGCTGCAAAAAGCTCCTGCTTCCCTGAAATCACCACAACATTTTGCCTTTGTTATGTAAACAAACAACAAACGGTAAAGCATGTGGGCGGCATCAGGGAGTTCATGGTGCATTCAGGTGCACCTTGTAAATGACAGTTGTCAGGGCATAAAAAATATAAATTAGGGCTGCACAATAAGACTGCGACACATCGCAAAAGACATTCAGAGATGTTTTGAGTTAAAGTGTATCAGTAGTAAACTGCACTTTAAAATGTAACTTTTTTTCTTTTTATTAGTGTCTTTTGTGTTCAGTTCAATTTGTTCAATAAAAGAATGTAAATAAGTAGCGCTGCCCCCTCTTAGTCGATTATTCGACTAATCGATTGTTTTGGTCTTAGTCAACTAAGATTTCTTCAGTCAGTTAGTCGTTTTTTATGCTTTTTTCATACCGAATGACTTATTTCCAAGAAACTTTATGAGCACATATCCGGTAAAGACCAGATTTAAAGTGGTGCTTTTGCATGATTCTTTGTTGAGAAACTCAGTTTTAATTATCTAATCTATTAGTCGACAAAATCAAAAAAGTGTGTTAGTCGACTAAGGATTTCTTTAGTTAAGGACAGCCCTTTAATTTGACAATTAGTTATATTTTATTTTAGCAGAAAGTCAGAACTGAGTACACTAACACTAACCCTCATATCATGCAGTCCTAATGTAAATGACAGTTGTCGGGGCATAAAACCTATGATCTTTTGATATTTACGAATCAAGACGCCATAGTGTTGGAATTTTTTTTTTTTTAATTGAATCGAATCGTGACCTTAAAATCAAAAGTCAAATCATGGATTTGGAGAATCAGAACACCGCTCCTACAGTTAATATATTCTTCAATTTCAAGTTCAATTTTAAATGTTGCCGTCCGTTGCTTTTTTTCCTTCGGTTCAGTCTCTGTTTCTGCACGGTACCATTTTAAAAGTATCATTTTTGCACCAGTATCATAAAACTAATACCCAACCCTAATCCAGACTCTTACAATCACAGAATGTACGGTACACACTTTTACAGAATATGCTGGTGAAACTATCCTAAAAGGGGTCTTATTACATCACATCTACAGTGTTACCTCCTCTGTTAAAACAAGCCTCAGTTCCTGAGGTCAGCAGAGAGCGAGCAGCAGATTAAGTCAGAAAGGAGAATTAGTCTCACGAGAATGTGATGGCTTTTGGAAATTAAAAAAAAAAAAAAAAAAAAAGACATGCAGAGAATCTTTTGTGGGAGAAAAGAAAAGGAAGTGTCAAAAGGTCAGAAAAGTTAGTGGGAGTGATGGAGGAATATAATGAGAAAAGGGGTGAGTCACTGAGGAAAACAGAAAGACTTACAGAGCAGCGGCTCCAGAGATGATCTCGATGAGCTCCTTGGTGATGACGGCCTGTCTGGTCCGGTTGAAGGTGAGGGTCAACTTATCGATCATCTCAGCTGAAAGGAGAGAAATCCGTCAGTTAGTGTCAAAATGTAAAACTTTACTGCGGAAGAGGAAAATCTACAGAGCATGAGTCACATGTTTAAAACTAAATCATAAGATGTGAAAAGTGATAATTAGCTTATATTATAATTAAAGTTAAAAAGGTACAGTGTGCAGTTTTTTATCTAGTGGTGAAGTTCTAGATGTAAACACTAACCCGCTCACCCCTCTCTTTCGGAGAAATGCACAAAGCTACGGTGGCCTCCGGGGACAAGAAGCTACAAGAACAGATTTTGGTTGCAAAAACAAACACTCTCTTCTTCTATGTTTTCCTGCCGGTGCATTTCTGACTAAATGTAAAAATGCAAAAGGCTCATTCTAGAGACAGGTTTGTCCCTTCTGGGCTACTGTAGCTGCAAAATGGCTGTGAGTTTACCTTCATTAAATCGCCTAAAAACACCAGTCTGCTACAGTATAATCATACACACATCAGACTTCTCGGTTATAACAGCCAAGACATTTGTTTGGAGTTGGACATAACAGCGCTGTGGTGTTAATGTATGTGGGAGTTTGCAAGTTCTGGATAAGTTCAGGGTTGCAGTGCATGTGAGAGAAAGAGGCTTAATACTGAAAATAGGTCCAAAACTCTGTTTTCTACAGTCTGATAAACCAACGATGGTGCGTGCACCACTGGTGGTATGTGAGCGCACTCTAGTGGTACACGGAGGAATCTCCAAAATATATAAAATCAATTTAAATATTGTGCTCTCAAAATACATGTGCATACATGTAATCTGTACATGTGATGGAAGAGTGCATACAATTCTTATAAATAAAATAAAATAAAATAAAAAATGTGTTCACAAAACCTAGTATTGTTTTTTTATGCACATTCCACCCTAAATAAGTTCACCATTAAAAAATGTAAGCTTTAATAAAAATTGTGCAAAAGCAGGAAATCTGCATTTAAAAAAATCATTGTTAGCTGTTGCTAGCTAGCTAGCCAACGGTAGCCTCTGTGCTGCTAACTGCTAACAGCTGCAGAGTGATTGACGGGTGAATGTCGTGATATTATTGGTTGAAATCAGTCAGTACTGAGTACTTAGTAATGCAACAAGAAACTATGCAGCTCTTCACACAGAACACACTGTTTACATATTCCTTATTGTAATATTATTTATATATTAGTTATTTATACCACCTGTCTTTTGGAGTTTTTTCTCACTTGTATATATACCTTTTGTGTTGTTTTTTTTCTCCATGTTTTTTCTCTTACCTTCTATTTTTCTGTTTGTTGTGCACCGTTACATCGAGACAAATTCCTTGTATGTGAAATCTACTTGGCAATAAATCTGATTCTGAAATGCAATTTTTGTAATTTCTTTGGCATATATTGTTAAATAGGTGCACAACATGACCAGAGATGTGATCTAAAATGACTGAGAATGCATTTTTAATTTCAGCTCGACTTTAACGATGAATCGATTTTCACAATGGTTGGCGAGTATCTTTCCGTCAATCGATTAGTCGACTAATCGTTGCAGCTTTAACTGTGTGCGTGTAAACGTAGTCTACACTGTAAGAGGACACTCCTGAGAGACGGGAATGTGAAATGCGTTAGAAAAGAGGAAGTCTTACAGGCGTTCTTGCTGGCGCTGTCCATGGCGGTCATCCTGGCGCTCTGCTCAGCGGTGGTGGACTCTTTCATGGCGAGATAGATGATGTTGACCAGAGCGAACTCCTGGTAGTTCCTCAGCACGTCAGCATCAATGTCATCATAGACGCCCATGGTCTCTGTTCCAGAGGAACACAGGAAGTTCAGTATTTCTCTGTGGTGGACAGCCGAGGATCTGTGCTTTCACACGCAACACATTTCTCAATGAAAAGATGCAAACAGGCGGCGCGAATGACGAGACATGAACAATGTGAAAAAGCGATAATCATCGAAATATGCTTACAACTCTTAAAGCATTAAAATACACTGGAATCACTTCACCTTACATTTTGATTTGTTGGGACCTTTTTTCTCAAAACATGACGACTTTTTCATGAAAACATTACGACTTTTTTCTCGAAACATTCAGATTTTTTTCTCAAAACATTACAACTTTTTTCTCAAAAGATTACGACTTTTTTCTAAAAATATTACCTTTTTTTCCTCAAAAGATTACGACTTTTCTCATGAAATTGTGATATTTTTTCCCCTCAAAACATTAAAACTTATTTTCTCATATAATTCTTCTCAAAACATTACGACTTTCTAAGAAACATCACAGATAGGACACTGTAGTAAACTGCAGTCAATTCATGAGTATATTCACGATAATGTAAATTAATGTCATGTGTTTTTATGACGATCCACGATAAAATCGATTATTGTCCCATCCCTACTCTGCATCCGCGAGTAAACACAAATGATCCTAATATGATCACGCAACTAAAACGATGCAAAGTGAAATTTCACGCTCGGTCTGAAAGCACTGTAAAAAAAAACAACTTTTCAAAACAAAAACACTACCTGCGTTAGCAACAGTGTCCGTGGAAAACAAAGGCTTCTGGTCCGTCTTGTACGAGATAACAGACCTGCAGACGAGAAAAGAGGAGATTTTTTTTAACGATCAACACAAGTCGATGTTTTTACACAATTTAAAATAAAAAGTGAAAGTGTCGTACCTGAATCTGTTGAAGATGACGGTGCCCTGATCATATTCATAACCACAGTTCAGCAGCTCGGTGGCGACGATTGAGGCGTCTCCGAAGCTCGGGGGTTTGCGGCCGACTTCCTTACAGTTCAGAATAATGTGCTGCCCGTGAGTTCTGATCAGGAAATAATAAAATAAATCATCAGCTGCACACTTATTTTTGATGTACGTTTAGATTTTTTACTAAATATTCATTGTGATTTAGAGTCCGATGTTGTTCTCAATCAGGATTTCACAACCGTTTCACAAAATTTCATGTCACGATTATCCTGGCCAAAATAATTGCAATTCATGATATTATCCCGATAATCAACTAAATATGTTTAAAAACAGCACTAAAACACACTGGAATTACTTTACCTTATATTTAGCTTTGTTGTGACACTTTTTTTCTCAAAACAATAAAGCTTTCTCATAAAATTACGACTTTTTTCTCAAAATATTACAACTTTTTTACAAAACATTATGACTTTTTTCCTCATAAAATTGTGTGTTTTTTTCTCAAAACATTACAACCTTTTTTTTTCTCCCGATAATGGAAACCATGATCAACTTATTGTGATCGTGATCCATGATAAAACTCATTATTCATTTCTGACAGCCGTACTGCGAATAAACAGACATCATTTAAACAACACGGGGCCTGACTATCTTTCATCAACGTTGCAACATCATTTTTGTTTGTACTTGTGCAGCAGGCCTCTCAGCTTGTCTCCCACGTTGATCACCATGACCTCCTTGCCAGCGCTGGTCAGGTTGGCGATCTGCGCCTTGATGGATTTGGCGACGCCGGAGTGGATGGCGCCGCAGAGTCCACGGTCGGAAGTCACACCGACGAGCAAATGCTTGGCGGCCTTGTCCTCCGGCACTTTGATCTCGGCCTTCTCGTAGAGGGCTGGAGAGCAGAGAGGAGTCCCGTGTCAAAACATTTAAAAACACTATCGAGAGTATGATTTTAATTCATACAAAGTGGAGCAGGCGAGGCGTACGTACCCAGAGCGCCGGAGCCGTAAACTCTGGCCGGCTTCAGCTGCCTCTCAGCACGAGCGTACTTGGCAGCAGCCACCATTTTCATGGACTTGGTGATTTTCTGGATGTTCTTGATGGACTTCAGCCGGATGGTGACTGAAGAGAAGAGAGGATATCACTCAATCTGAATTATATCAGAATACAAATTACTTTATTGATTCCAGGAGGGGGAATTGGGTTACGTTACAGTTGCTCCATTCTAGAAATTATACACACACACACTTACACACACACTAGGCATCACGATTATCCTGGCCAAAATAATCAGGATTCATGATATTATCTCGATAATCAACAAAATATGCTTGAAACTCTTAAAACGGCACTAAAACACACTGAAATCAGTTTACCTTACATTTTGATTTGTTGATGTTTTTCTCAAAACATGACTTTTTTCTCATAAAATGATGCCTTTTTTTCTCAAAACATAACTACTTTCTTAAAGAAACAAATATTTTTTAGGACAGTGTAGTAAACTGCAGTTAATTTGTGAGGATATTCACAATTATCCTGATAATGGAAATTCACCACGATCACCTTGTGTTTGTTTTAATCACGATTATTGTCCCATCCCCAATAAACAGAGAATTTATAAGAAATAGTAAAAGGAGAAATAAGTATGTTAAAAAAAGAAGAAATTAATAGAATTGTAATATTATATAATTCTATTATATATAATAAAAAAATATCCTACAATATAACATATATCCAAAAACAGTAATAAGAAATGTTAATTTAAAAAAAAAATTTTTTTTTAAAGTCTACTACAATATATATACAGCACAACCTTTACACGGAGGATCTATATTAGGAAACATTCCAGAAAGTTTGACAAGACAAAATGCAACAACCTGAATTGTATCAGACCTGGTACATGTAGATGTATTTCACAGACACCCTTCTGTGCTCCTATCCAATGGTCCTCTGTTTAGAGCTGTATACTAGTATATTGCATGTAAAACGTTGCAGTAGATTGATAAAAACATTAAAAACATGTTCTGCAGCTTGTGTCTTTACTGCCAACAGGTGAATGACATTTCCCTCATAATGTACCAGATTTGGGCAGACACTATTCAAATTTTGCATCTGGGGTTTTATCGGTGCGAGTGTATAGTCTGTACCATGTTGTCTTTGCAGATTAAGACAGTAGTAAACAAGAGTAGTACACAAAAGTACTTACTGTCCTTCAAGGTAGCCATGTTCCTGACCTGCCCACTGTGAACACAAACAGTGCATGTTAGCTTTAGCTGTTAGCATTTATCAACAAGTAACAGCATTATTGACAAAATCAAACATTAACAGTAGCTCCGTTGCACAAACGAAGTTATATCTAAACTTGAATAACATTCACGCCGGTGCTAGCTAGCTGTTTGCTAGCTTGCTGCAAGTTTGCTAGCATCCGCTAGCTAACGCTGCACAGCTTTGGCAGTTAGCACTAGCTAAAGATAACGCCGTGACTGACATGTGTAAGACAATAAAGTAATGTGGTAATTCATTCATGAAATGTTTACTCTCATTGCTAGCTTCTCGCGTAGTGTCTTTAGCTTGTAAATGTCAGGCTAGCTAACTAGCATTAGCTTCTCCATTCACAGCACACGGCTGCCATTCATTAGCCGCGGCCTCCACGTTAGCACGTCCTTGCATTCAATGACTGCACGATTTACCAACTACAAGTTACACACGTACCCCAATCACATATTACACGAAGTATATACAAAGAAGATACTACTAAAGATAGTTGTTAAAGTGTTTAAACAGTTTTGACTTTACCATTGTGGGGAGAACACCAACGCGCTGGTCCTGGCGAACATGGTTACTGCTATGAAGGTCAGACACGCAGGACTGCGCAGGCGCAAAGTAAAGGCAAAATGGCCGAATGATGCGGTCAGGAACGGCCAGAAAAATCGTTAAGATGCGATCCAAATACATGTTAGCAGTGGTGTAAAAAGTATCCAGATCTTTAGTAAAGTAAAAAGTTCAGTTAGGCTAAATAAGTAAATACAATTCAAGTAAGAGAGAATAAAAGCTAATAAAAATATATATTCTCAATCACATTGCAGTCACAAACTTCGGCTAAGTAACGTTTGTTTCAGTAATTTAATAAAATGTTTTAGTAAACTCCATAACAGCAATACAACTTTTCAGTATAATCTGCATTTAATTTTGCACGACTTGCACTGAAACAAAAGAGCCAGGGGTATATCACACTACACACAAATATTATAAAACATACGTTTGAAAAAAAAATCATATTGCCAAAATCCGAAGTTTACGTGAGTCCCTGAACGCAGCTTACACTTCTCGCGAGGTTTTAACGTACCGCGAGAGGTTATGACGTAAGCCACGCGGAAACTGTTTACCGAAGGGCTGTTGATGATTCTGCCGCGTTTCCACCAGCCTTTTTCCTCCGTTTAAACGTCATTAATCGATATTTATCGGCTGTTTTATGTGTATTGTTGATCATCAGAATGGGGAAAGCAGATTTTCTCTCCCCGAAGGCGATAGCAAACCGCATAAAATCCAAAGGTTTGCAGAAGTTGCGATGGTATTGTCAGATGTGTCAGAAACAATGCCGAGATGAGGTGAGATCTTCCGTTAAATCCGTGTAATTTAGTTTATTTGTTTGTTGTTGTCGATATATTTTAATTTATTTGTGTTTTCCAGAATGGCTTTAAATGTCACTGCATGTCTGAGTCTCACCAGAGACAGCTGCTGCTGGCCTCAGAGGATCCAAACAAGTTTATGGATTATTTCTCAGAGTAAGTTACTTTATGTCACATTAATTACACATGTTGCTGTTTTACTGCAGATGTTTGGAGTTTATTCTTGTTTAATTTCTTCACAGTGAGTTTAAAAGTGACTTCCTGGAGCTGCTCAGAAGACGTTTCGGTGAGTCCTGATGTGAAAATGTAATGTCACGATTATCCTGGACAAAATAATTGTGATTCACGATATTATCACGATAATCAACAATATATGCTTAGATCTCTTAAAATGCCACTAAAACACACTGGAATCACTTTACCGTACGACTTTTTCCCTCAAAACATTAAGACTATTTTTTCTAAAAATATTACAACTTTTTTTTCTCAAAACAAAAAAAAAAATCTCAAAACATTCCAACTTTTTTTTCTAAAATCATTAAGACTTTTTTCTCAAAATATTACAACTGTTTTCTCATAAAATTGTGAGTTTTTCTGTCAACATTACGACTTTTTTTTCTCAAAACATTACGATTTTTTTCTCAAAACCTTACAGCTTTTTTCCCAAAAAATTACAACTTTTTTTCTCAAAACATTACGACTTTTTTTCTCAAAATATTACAATTTTTTTTTCTCAAAACATTACGACTTTTTTCTCATAAATTTGTGTTTTTCTGTCAACTTTATGACTTTTTTTTCTCGAAACATTACAACTTTTTTTTTTTTAAATTACAACTTTTTTCTTTTAAATAAATATTTGTATTGCATCACAGATACAACACAGTATTAAACTGCAGTCAATTTGTGAGAATATTCACGATTATCCCGATAATGAAAATTCACCAATCAAGTTCTCTCGAGTGTTTTTTATCGATAAAATCCATTATTGCCCCATCCCGACCAGACGCAGGATATTATTTTTCCCCAATCATCTTACTGAGCTCCCGTTGTTTTTTCTGGAATAGCGGAGGTGAAATTGAGAACAACAGCTCATATCTGAGGATCAATGTCTTCGCTCTTCGCTCCGGCTGAATGCGTTCTGAGATTTCAATTATTGTACTGCTGAAAAGTGATGTGATTTAACTCTCTTCCTCCGTCTCTGTCTCTTTCCCTGCAGCCCTATGACTGTGCGAAAAGGAAAACGTTTAGCCATCTCCATCCAGGAGCACATGGCCATCGACGTATGCCCGGGCCCCATCCGCCCCATCCGCCAAATCTCTGCCTACTTCCCTCGCCTCTCGCCCACTTCCTCCTTCTCCGAGCCGCTCTCGCCCAATCACGCTCCCGCCACGCTCAGCCCCGGCAGCGCGGGCCAAGGTGGAGGGGCCGCCGGAGGAGGAGGAGGAGGGAGCAGCAGCCTGTTGTCACCGCTGTTACCAGGGGCGGCGGGCGGAGGGGGCTCACTGTCAGCCATGAGCAGCATGGACACCTCCATCGAGATCGACAGCTGTGACAGCGACGATAACAGTGAGTCACCTGAAAGTAACAGTTTCACTGCTGCTGGAGCCCGACTGTAGAAAATAACTCAACACACATGTGGATTCGGGACAAAAGGCCCTCGAATGATTGAAAGTAGGGATGTTAATGATTAACCGTTTAACCGTGCGTGCGTGCGATCACAGCAGAGATCTACGTGACACATGCCACTTTACCGATGAGGACCGGAGGGTTAAATCAGCCGTCCTGCACACAGACTACACCAGGCAGACACACAGCTGACAACCTCGCGGGTGCAGACAGGCTCGGATATTCGCCCCGCGGAGTCGCGGACGGCGGCGGGCGTGTTCCATTCTGGGAAAAGTGGCTGCATGTGTCCACACAACAATGCACGCAGCATCGCGGCTGCGTGACCGCTAGAAGACGGCAACTCTCCGCCGACGCTGAACTTATTACGTCCGAGCCTCCCGGACGGGTGAACTGGAAAATGTCCTGTTCGGATAACAAGGGTCGGCTATCGGTCAGAGAAAAAAAAAAAAGAAGAAAATTAGCATCCCTAATTCAAAGAAATCAAAATTGACCTTTACTGTGCTGTCACATGTATTTAAAACTGAACACAGAAGTAGGGATTTTAATGCCAATCCCCGTGTTTTTTTACAAACCACACCAAGTCGTTTTGTTGCCTAAACCTAACTATGTATATTTGTTGCCTAAACTTACCGAATGAGTCCAGTTTCACACCGTTAATCGCGTCGTTAATGATGTGACAGGACATGTATGGAAGCAGATATTTTAATGCGATTTTATTGGAATCCCAGTGTTTTTGTACTCACTATACCAAGTCGTTTTGTTGCCTAAACTTATCGAATTCTTCCTGTTTCACAACGTTAATCGGCGTTAATGACGTGTCTATCACGCGACTGATTTTAAATGTTTCCATTGTATTCCTTTTCAAAAGTTGAACTCTGTAAAAGTGATCTTAAAAGACCAGTTTGATATTTTGGGAATTGCACTTATTCGCTTTCCTGAGCTGAGAACTCAGCAAGAAAGTGAAAGTAATTTTCCAAAATGTTAAAATATGATTTTAAGAGTGTTCCTGCGTGTCGACGTTGAGGCAAGGAGAGACCGTTTTTCCTGATAGTCCATATTTGCATTTCTTCCTGCCTTCGTTCTCTGTGAGGTAATAAAGTCGTCAGCTGAAAAGCAATTACCAAAGTAACTGAAACATTTTTATCAACTGCCTTGCAGCCTCCTTGGGGACGTTAGAGTTTGACCTCCTGTACGAGAGAGCCACCAGCTCCTTGCACTGCACGGTCCTGAGAGCAAAGGTAAATACTATAAATTAAAGAAATACTAAAAACTCCACGACAGCCAACACAGCTATAGTTTGTCTTGTAGCATAGAAAGTAAATATTTAATTAACCTTTTGTCATATTTGTTCAACCAGTGAGACAAAAAAGCTGTTCAGTCATGTTTCTATTGCTTGTAAATAAAAAGAAAAAACTCTTTTTTGCCATGCTAAATCCTACTTTTTGTTTTTTAGTGAAAGGTGTTGACAACTTGTGTTAACGGTTATTAATTACTAAATGTTGCCATGTTAACACATTAAACTAGGGCTGCATGATTAATCGTTAAAAGATCGTGGCGTTGATTCAGGCGTGTACACAATCTCATTTCTGAAGGACAGCGATTCAGCCATATTTGCTTTGGGGAGTTGCACATTTAGAAAGAGTGCTCATGATAATAATAATAATAATGGACCAAAATGATGTGAAATTGCATCACCAAACCCCCCTCCAAATACGTGCACCTAAATCTTCCACAAACTTTCAGGAAAAGCTGAAGTCAGGGACGGCACGATTCATTTAAATAAGATGGTGATGATCATATTGCTTGTACTGTCTGCATGAAGACAATATGTACTGCAATAAACATTTTTTCTTTAAAAAATTGGTGTCCCAAAGAATTGTGGGAGAAAATTGTGATCTCAATTTTCTCTGGGCCCGGATCCGAGTACACTTGACCCCAAAGTCTAGTTTGTTTGATTAGTGTGAACATTGTCCAGGCACAATTCGTCGATGGTCTCGAGTACTGTTTGGGTTTGCATCATGTGTAAAAACCAACCGTACCAAAACGTCTTCTTATGCACGCAGCACGCTCCGATCTCATCCTGCACGGCTCGGCCTGATACTGTGAAGTAGGAAGGCAGACGAGAGGGTCGTCTCCAAAACATAATCAATAAGAATAATGCGAAGCTCGACTCCGTTATGGGCTTGGGATCTTGTGACTGGCGCGCTTTCTAGACTGTAGCGACATACATAAAAAAACATCACGTAGGACGATGCAAGTGTACTCTGGTACGGAAAACAACATCACTAATGTGAAAGCTGAGTGGAGGGAAATCGCACTTATACCTCATATAAAAACACCCATAGTCTGGTTTCTTTTTAACTTGCAACTCCATTAAATAGCTGCTAAAAGCTTTGTAACTAACTGGGTATAATCACTCTGATTCAAAATAAAAGCCTGGCTTGCCAGATATTTAATCTACAATTCTGACAGCAGAAACGCAGCTGAGCAGCTTTTTTGTTTCACTACTGTAAGAGAGAGAAATTCAAGATCTGACGTGGCACAGTCTCCAGATAAATGTATTACATCTTTAGTGTGTAGTGGCAGAGGATTTCAGTTTTCATCCTTGGTTTATAGATGTATAAATCTCTGCATTATGTGGCTCAGTGGTCAGCTGACACTATCCGTCAATTAAATCTCCCCACCTCCTCTCTACCGCTGTGCTTTCGATTCAATTTGTGAACTCCTCACCTCTCTGTCTGGTAATCGTTTAACAGGTCATTACTGGTGTTGGTGCTGATGTTCTCCACCAATTATTTTATATATCCCTCCCTTATATCTTCTCTCTCCGTCTCTATTAGGGTCTGAAGCCGATGGATTTCAACGGTTTGTCTGATCCTTACGTCAAGCTGCACCTGCTGCCGGGAGCCTGCAAGGTCTGATTTTATTATCAGGGCATGAATGTGTCCCTGCGTTTTTCCTGCAATTGTAAAAGACCTTCAGTTTGAGTGCGCTCTTAGTTGAGCTCTAATTTTGAGCTGCATTATGAAAAGTGCAAATGCAGACCAGTAAAATCTGCTCTGCAACAACATGGCCTTGTAGCCGGTAAGAACTCGTTCTCCTGTTGACGTTGTTTGCAGCGGTGAGATTATTGTTTTCCTCTCCTCTCTGCTGTGACGCACAGGCCAATAAACTGAAAACCAAGACGGTCCGCAACACACTGAACCCCGTGTTCAACGAGACGCTCACCTACTGTGGGATCACGGAGGAGGACATGTACCGCAAAACACTCCGGTAAATGTTTGCCTCATGTCTGGCTATTTCTGTCTCTTTCACCTCCTGCCTCTCTGCTGCGTGTTGCCCATCTTGCTTACAAAGACTTTCTTATCGTCTATCTCAATCACGGAGCCTTTTACTCTCCGTTTTTAGGCCTTTATCTTCTCTCTTCTCTCCATCTATCTCCGCTGAGCCTTTGATCCCCCCCCTGTCACCTCACCTTCGTTCCACCTCGTCCTCGCATCTCCCCTGTCCACTAGGATCAGAAAAGATCTCCCCTCACTCCTTTTAAACCATGCCTCTCTCTTTGTCTTTCTCGCCGTCTGTCTCGCCGCCTTTCTCTCTGTTTTCCGAGTTGCAGTGACAGATTGAGGTCAGACTAAGCACCACGGGGTGTTTTAATTTCATTGACCCCCTCCAGAGGTGACGAAAACTGCGAATTGTCTCCGTCTGTGACTAAAACTTTGCCACGCCGCACGTGGGAGTGGGATTTAAATAGGATCGACGGTTGATCTCTCGGGGGAAATTAGACGAAGCGGCCCTACATTCGGCCTACGACACTGTTAATTTAACAGAGGCGTTTAAAGATCAGCAGACAGGACGTTCACCAGATTAAAACATGTAAACACGTTGACGTCGCACACTGCAATGCACTGACGTTTACATTCACATAAATCTGGTTTATGTAATATCTATATATATAATTAAACTGCTGTTAGGGCAACCTTTAAAGGATTAATCCAACCCTGAACAGTTAACACATTTAGTAAAGTTACTGTAGATATTCTTGCATTTTTGAGTCAATTTTGTTGTTTTGTAGGTTTTTCTTAGCACAGAGTAATAATCAAAAGCGAGGCTACTTCCAGTGTATCAACATTAGGAGTGGGACAATAATGGCTTTTATCGTGGATTGTGACAAAAAACACTCACAATAAGTTGATCGTGGTGGATTTCCATTGTGGGGATAATTGTGAATATCCTCACAAATTGACTGCAGTTTTCTACAGTGTTTTGAGAAAAAAGTGGTAATGTTTCAAGAAAAAAGTGGTAATGTTTCAAGAAAAAAAGTCTTATTCTTTTTTGAAAAAAGTATTGTTTTGTTTTTTTTTAGAAAAAAATCTTTATATTTTGAGGAAAAGTCGTAAAGTTTGAGGAAAAAAAAGTCGCAACAAAGCAAAATGTAAGGCAAAGTGATTCCAGTGTGAGTTTTAAACATATTGTGTTGATTATCGGGATAATATCGTGAATTGAATTCATTTTCGCCAGGATAATCGTTACATGAAATTCTCATATAGTCTCATGCCCAGTATCAACAACGTTAAAGAGCAGGGTTTCCTCCCAGATGTGCAATTTTTTACTGAATTTCAACACTTCCAACACAGGAAAAAATCCATCACAGAAAAGAAAAGAAAGTTTTCCCATTTCTCCACCGACAGCAGCTCCAGTCAACCAGAACTCAGTGTAACCACAATATATGCCAACGTCTCAAAAAGGACAGAACTATTTTCTACTGCTATAAACTGGAAAAAAAAAACTGCAGCTCTGTTATTGTTTCTGCTTCTAACGTCAAACCAGCAGCTGCAGGCAACAAACTGCAGAGTATCCACAGATCTTAGAAGTATACAGTTTCAGGAAATACGATTCATAAGTTGCATTTGTGTAGTTATATTGCCTTATGATGACAGGAAGTCGATGATTTATGATCCGTTTTTTTAAATGGCTTTTTATTTGATTCACTCCTCTGTAGGCTATTGTGCAAATTAGCATTTGCACAATAAGGACCAGAGTCTATGGAGGTTTATTCCTGCCAAGAAAAGAAAACAAACATAAAGATAAAAAGTTAGGAATGATACAAATACAAATTTTTGTATCCATATGTATAGTAACAAGGCATCGTTAGGCGATAGCCGATGGGTTCGGGTTTTGCATTTCACCGGCAATTCGATCTGCCACTTCTGCACCACACGGACAGTTTACCTGCACGCAACCAAAGCACGCTCAAACGTGATTGGTCGATACTACTCAGACTACAAACAGACTACAAACGGACTACAAATGGACTACAAACAGACTACAAACGGACTACAGACTACAAACGGACTACAAATGGACTACAAACGGACTACAAATGGACTACAAACAGACTACAAACAGACTACAAATTGACTACAAACAGACTACAAACGGACTACAAACTGACTACAAATGGACTACAAACGGACTACAAATGGACTACAAACGGACTACAAACAGACTACAAACAGACTACAAACGGACTACAAATGGACTACAAATGGACTACAAACAGACTACAAATGGACTACAAACAGACTACAAACTGACTACAAACTGACTACAAACTGACTACAAATTGACTACAAACGGACTACAAACAGAAACCAGAATGTGTCTGGTGCCAAAATGCATATGCATTCATATGCATTTGTTTATAGAGATTAGAAGTATGTATCGTCATATATAATGATGGTAAATTAATATTTTTGACTTACTACAAGTTAAGTAATCTCATTAGATGAAAAGTCACATATTTGACTTACTGAGTGAAAACGAGGGCTGGGTACCGGACTTCGATACTTTTAGGCACCGGATCGAATTGCAGCGATACTTTCGAATATCGAGAAATGTCTTGTCATTCAATACCAAATTTCAATACCTAAGGAGTAAATCTCCTCAGCGACAGTGAGCCAGTCAGCATGCAGCATGTTTGTACCATCGTTCAGGAGCCGGTATCAAAGTGAAGGTATCGGGACTGTCCGTTATACGTATGGAACATTGTGGAACGACACCCAGCCCTCGTCAAAACTACGAGATAATAGGTCAAAATCATGAGAAACTACTGTAAGTCAATATATTTATTTATTTATTATCTCATCATGTTTTGTTATTAAGACTAAAGTTTGACTCACCATTATTCATTTTTATCATGTCTAACTTTGTATCTATTTTTTTCCTGGTAGAAACTAACTTTCATCAGAGCCAGTATAAAAGGTGTGATTACATTTATGACTCACTGCACTAATATCCATCCACTGCGACACTTTAAATGATTGTGTCGCACACACAACCAGTGAACATCTTTAGTTACGTGTCTGACATGGACAGTGAAGTTGGTCACAGCATGTGTTGATTCGATTTATCGCGCTGCTTTAACGGCATTATGAAATCTTTTTGATGTGGTGAAAATGTAAGCGGGCGCATAACAACAGTAAAATGTATATGTTACCACACGCTGCGGAGCTGCAGCCTTAAATCCGTCTCGCATAATAATGACTGCCCTTCACACTTGACTTCTTGACCTATCGTACTCTCGCTGCCACTCTCCATCCTCGGGCCTTTTCATCGCAGCCGTCCTTTACTCGCACATCGAACACACCATTTTCTCTTTTTTCCTTTCCTCCATTTCCATTCTTCCCTATTTGCTGCTATTCGTTTCCGACAGGCTCATATACTAGACTCCGGGGACGTCAGCACATATCTAGTGTCCCCCAGGCAACCGCCCTCTTGCACCTTCTTCATTTCTGTGTTACTGCGTTTTATTACCGGAACCTGAAGGCAGCAGGTGACTGCGAGGTTTCATTCTTGTGGTCATGAATTCACTTAGTAGCTGAATAAAAACCAAGGGCGAGGAGGCGGCACGTTCACATCGGGATTCCTCTGATAGATTGCATTCTTAGTTTATTTCTTCTCCTTGTCTTTCATTCACATTTACATAAAGGCGTAGAAAAATGCAATCACTCCGAATGTCAGTTAGCCTCTAGCATACTGATTTTCCACTTCTGCCTATGGACGTGCACATTTGCGGGCGTAAATGAGTCCTCAACTCTTACGCGTGCATGCACGCACACACACACACAGATTTAAATAAATCCTTCCGTTTTTATCTCTCCCACTCACCCACATCACTCCATCCCTCGCTCGGCGGCTTTTGATTTCACATACGCACACAGCCTCCCTATACCACCTCCTTCAGTCCTCTCTGCTGCTCCCACCCAGTTATGCATTTCGGGTGACATTATGGCAGGTGTAAACGCTTGCCAGCAGCATAAATATGGATTGACTTAACCTTGCATGATGTACTTTCACACTAACTAAACTCCCGCAGGAGTTAAAATGGTAATTACTTGTACAATGTGCATAAACAGATGCTGGATTTCGACGTAGGTTTTTCTTTAATTCAGGTCAGGCCTTTGTCAACAATTTCCTTCCCTCATTACAATGTTGCCACAGCATTCGGAATAATTAAATGAGTCATAATATGCAATGTTGTTTAACTAACGCCGCCACCCTCCCTCGCACACACACAAACACCTGTCTTCTGTCTCAGTAATCAGCTTCTCTTATTCATGTTTTCCTCTCTCCCCCCCCATCTTTGTCTCTCGCTATTTCTCTTTTTTTTTTACCTCCCGCCTTCCTGTTCTGTCTCTCACTCCCAGGGTGTCCGTGTGCGACGAAGACAAGCTGACACATAATGAGTTCATCGGGGAATCGCGGGTGGCCCTGCGTCGCGTGAAGCCTGACCAGACCAAACACTTTAACATCTGTCTGGAGCATCCACCTCCTGTGAGGAGAAGAGAGGGGCGGGGGGGCAGAGAGAATACAAAAGAGGATAGGAAAGAAAGACAAAAAGGAAGGAAAGAGCATATGAGGGAGATAAATGACTTGAGGGCACTGTAATATTCAATATATTAAGGCTTCCTGACTCACATCCTCATGTTTGAAAGTAGAAAAAAGAAAGAGGCGGGTGGACATGAGGAGAAGAGGGAAGGCAGGAAATTGTTTATGTGCCAACAGGGAAGCGTAGAAATGTCGATATTTATTTAGACCGATGATGATCACACACCTGGGTCTCCAAATAAAACACACGTGTCTGTATAGCAGCGTTAGGAAAAGAGCCGCACAAATAATTACATTTTCCTGCTACATAAACACACAATCATAAACATTTAAAGCAAGGATCCTTCAAACGTGTTTATCCGTGTTGTAAAAAAGGGCCTATGCAGTGACATTACGTGGCCAAAAGTATGTGGACACTCAAATAAATTATGTGGATACACAAGTCATTCCACAGCCCCAAAACCACGGACATTAATCTGTTTCCGTCTCTTCCTGTAGGAAGACTTTCCATCAAATTTTAAAACCTGGATGCCAGGCAGGGGATGAAAATTTCATGCCACGATTATCCTGGCCAAAATAATTGCGATTCACGATATTATCCCAATATTATCCCGGGGCTGTCCCCGACACAAGAAATCCTTAGTTGACTAACACTCGTACAATTTTGTATTTTAATCAACAGATCTGTAAAACTGAGTTTCTCCACAAAGAATTACGCAATAGCAGCACTTTAAATCTTGTGTTTACCTGAGATGGGCGCATACGTTTCTTGGAAATAAGTCATTCGGCATTAAAAAAAAAAGCATAAAAAATGACTAATTGACTTAAGAAATGATGTGTGTATGATGTGTAGCATGAAGATTTCCCTTCATTTGAACTAAAGGACCCAAACCAAGAAAAACAAACCAAAACTAACCCAAAAGGACAGTGGTGTCCACATACTTTTGGCCACGTAGTATATTTTGCATTAAGCCAATATCAGCTGGTAATACTGGCCTGCTGAGAATTACAAATATTAGGTAAACGGAGTACAGCGTATCATATCTATTCTTAAAGCTCACAGCTTTCTGTGCAGGCTAAATGTCAGCCGATCATGCGGTACACAGAGGGTACATAGAGATTGGGAGAATAAAGGGAGAGGAGGCGGGGGGGTGGTCGATAGAGAGAGAGAGCAAGTGACGGAGATGAGAAATAAATGGATTAAAAAATAAAAGTGGTGGAGAGCAGGGGGCATGTGTGTGAAAAGGGTCGGGGGGGTGTGAGGGTGCTGTGTTTTTGTTCTTGGTGAGTTGGAAAGGGCTGGTATTAGATTGGCCCTCTGAGGCCGGTGGCCACTCTGCGATCAAACGCTAAAGCTCCTCTGTCATCCTGCGGACCAGACGCGGTGTCACGCCTGTAATTTTCAAAGTGGCTTCACCCTCCACTCGATACATCTATCGCTTTCTCATCATCCTGTGCTCCTCTAACCTGCGTGTACAGTGTTTCTGTCACTCATAACACCTTTATGATTCATCCGTTTTCTCTTCTTTTTGCCTCCAGCTGCCGTCACCGACCGCGATGAGCACAGCACTGAGAGGAATCTCCTGCTACCTGAGAGAGGTGATCACACGGCTCCACATGAGCCTCCTTCTGTCTGTCTGTCCTTATAGTCCATCTGTCAACCTGTCTTAAAGGTCCCATATCGTAAAAAGTATAAAAAGTGTCTTTTTTAATTATAAAGCAGGGCTAGGTGCTATATAAATACTGTGAAAGTATCAAAACACTCAAATGCACAGACCGTAATAAAAAACGATGCCTTTAAACGAGTCGTCAGGACTTATGGGAGATTGTGATGTCACAACTATGCTATATATAGGTAGGAATTGCACCACAGCCCCGTTACAGTCATTCTCTGTCTGCAATGGTGGTGCAGACACACAAAATCATACTAACATATGCACGCACGCACGCAAACAGGCGTTACTTGAATAAACTGACCACATACTGGGAATCTAAAGGGTTACTTTCTCGCCTAAAAAAATATTGAAACTTAATAAAGTGACATATTAACGGCATTTAGCCTGACTCAAAATCTCAGTTTATCTCCGCCACTGAACAGTCTGAAGAGACGCAATGCATTGTGGGGCAGGTGAGTATACGCAGTAAGCTCCCGTCCCATACTCGGAAATTCCTCCGAATGTAGTATTCATGCAGGCATTTCTCGCATACACAAAATCCACATACTATTCAGTGTGAACGCACTGCATACTCTGAGAGCGCAGATGTGGAAACACTGACCAATCAGAGCAGACTGGACTTTTTCGAGAGGGGGGCTTAAAAAGACAGGTGCTAAAACGAAGACAGAGGGTGAATACAGGTATATTCAGACAGACAGTATGAGAAAAATGTGTTTTCTTTAAACAATAAAGCATGAAAACATGTTCTAGTACAGAAACACAAAACACAATGAACCTGAAAATGAGCATAATGTGTTATGTTAATATTTCAAGGTTGCTATTAGTTTCATCTTTTATATTCTTCATCAGTCTTCATTTCAGAGCAACAACTTGTACTGTTTACATCTAACAAGTGCTGAAACAAATAGTCTATTAATGAGTTAATTGACCTTGAAATCTAGAAAACAAGCATATTTTTCACTATTTTCTGATATTTTATAAACTAAACAGTAAATTGAGTTTAATGTTTAATTTTTTTTTTACCAAGAATGGCAGGTTAAGACGTGTGTGCATTAACAGTTAACATCGCAGCTGTCCATTCTGCGAAGCATTGCCGTGTGTTTTTCTGCCAGACATAGGTTTCCATCAATTTCCGTAAGACATTAAAATCAATTAGCAGACTCACTTGAGTCATGTAATCCATTAAGACCACAATGATGTATTTGTTGTGAGGTAATTAAGTGCACTGGAGTACATGTCAAATCAATCTGATTAAACCTGATAATTGAGCTTGATTGGAAATTAATGAAAAAATGTTACGAAAAAAAAGGGAAAACGCACCCAAATATCTAAAACTGTAAAGTTTAGATTAAAGTGAGACTATGAACTTCTGCTGGAAAAAAATGTGACAATTACAGAACAACGCTAAAAAGTAGGAGAGTCATAAAGTTAGTGATCTCACCCTGTAATATCCATATTACAGCCGTATCTATCTGAAGGATAATGTCTGGCATTTTGGCTACAAGGGTGACTACTGCTGCAACTAACGATCATTTTCATTAATCTGCTGATTATTTTCTCGATTAATCATTTGGTAAAATGGATTTAAATGGTGATTAAAAGGTGATTTAAATGTCTTGTTTTGTCCAAAACCCAAAGACATTCAGTTTAATATGATATACAGAGAAAACGGAGGAAAACAGAAAATCTCAGTGTTTCAGGCTGAAAATTACATTTTCTGCCATTTTCTCATCTCGAATTGCTTTAACAATTAATCGATTATCAAAATAGTTAGCGATTATTTTTCTGTCGATCGACTAATCGATGAGTTGACTAATCGTTGCAGCTCTACTTCGATCAATTGCTGAAGTAAAGTGGGTTTTTTTCAATGGACTAATGGATTAATTATCAATAATTTCAGAACTAATATGTAGTTGTTTTGATGTCTTCTTGTAATGCTACTGCCACTTAATTAATCTATTGGCCATGACATTTCTGTGTTTTATTTTTTTCCAATATCTTTTTATGCGCTTATTTATGAGTAATTGCTTTAGTGATTATTAGATCATATATATATATATATATATATATATATATATATATATACACAGAGAGACAGAGAATTTACTTTGAAACACAAATCAAAATATCTGCCGTAACAAATACATACAATATTTTTCTATATTGTTTCTATCATGATGTCGAAAAACCAGCAGCCGACCTGCGTTACGGCAATATTTACGTCATTTGGACAACGCTTTACGTTCTGATCGTTGCACGTGGGAGCGAAACTGGAGCAAAAATATTATGGAATATACAAAAACAGGCTTTACCGTGTGGTTATTTCATACGGACTATTTATTAATTGAATTACCAGAAAACATGCTATATATCGTGATATATATCGTTATCGAGATATGAAATGACCTGTATCGGGATACATACTGAATTGAGTATGGAATATTTTTATTTCAGAAATATTTAAATTATACACGATTTATAGTAAAGGAGGAAAACTTGCAACAATCCAGTCTGTTACGTTCTTAATGTCTTAGACACAGAGATGAGTGGCTTTAGATTGGGGATTGGGTAGATATTAAACCAAAGTACCGGTGTAGTCCTTTAAGTTATTTAAGATAACTGGAGAAAAACAGCCGCCTCCGTGTTTCTCACCACATTCCAGGTTGTTTAATGCGATTGTCTCGCCTTGAAAACCCACCCACAAATTTATCTCTTTCCCACTCGTCTGTCACTGTGTGCGTTTGTAGCCGTGTGTGTGTGCGGCTGGCTCCACACTGATGCCTGTTTATTTTCAACCCACCTAATGAGTTGCTCTCTATCGATCTGTGAAGGTCTGAGCTGTTCTATCACCAGATACCTGCTGCAAATTATCCTCACTAATTGCGAGCCTCATGCTCGCTCACGGCAGATGGCGGACTAGCTATTGGCAGTAATGATGATTCCCGAAGAAAAAATCAGAAGGAGATGGGGGAAAAAAATAGGAAAGAGGAATGTTGTAAAAAAAAAAAGATGGGGGCAAGCTGTTGAGACAATTAGAGTAAGGGAGGGAGGGAGGAGCGTGTGTGGCATATTGATCGTCCTGGCTGTCCACCTCTCGCCTGGAGATAAGACTTAATGAGAGATGGAGAGAGATAAAGGAGAAGAAAGACATTTAGTGATGAAACCCACTTTACATTAAAATTACATTAGAGGGAATAAAAAAAATCAATTTTCTGTGGTGAAACAGAAAAGATGACTTGAAAATGATGCACCTGCAGTGATGAAAAATAGCGCCTTTCCAAAAATAACACACATGTATCGGCGCTGTTGGCCATGAGGGTGAGTCACGGTCCTGCGAGAACATCGTCTTCCCCTTTCTTCGCCCTGTTTGCTTCCTCGCTTTCTTTCATCTGTCACTTTGAATCTACTCTGTTGTTCCGCTTGTTGTCAAATGCGTTGGTAACAGTTTGATGTTGTCCGTGGAAAATACTCGAGGAGCCGGGAGCGACAAAGTGCGTTAATATGTCTTTAAGGCCGGTGCTTCAGTCGGTCCGAGACAGGTCCTCGCCATCGGACCGACGGCACTCCCGTTTGTTACTCGTGCTCGCCGTTAGTGGCGGTTTGTCTCTGAGCTGTGGCAGACGGACTCAAATGTTAAATGAAAGTCACTAAGCTCTTTAGGTGTGTTTGCTTATGAGAGAAAAGAAGAAAGATGAACTACATCATAGCGAAGGACAAAGTGTTTTAAAGCAGGACTGTGTAACTTTTGAAAGAAGAAATCCCAGATATGAGTTAACATTTCACTTCTGGTTCCCTCGCCTTAAAGAGCTTTTAATGTGTTTTTGTTTAGAACAAGCTTCAGAGATTTTAACATTTTGTACGACGTAAAATATGTCGGTAAATACCCCGCTGGTGAATTTCGGAGGTTTAACGTGCGTTTAAAAAGTCACCGTCAGTTGTAGTGTAGTGGCGCTGGTGACGGCGACGTGCGATCGTTAGTGTAGTTTGTTTTTAGCCTAATGCTTTTTACTTCTAGTGATTTCATTTACACTTCTAAAATCATAAAAGCGGTGTTCATATGGAGAGATTATCTTAAAGACAAAACATGTAAGTATCATAAACTTGTGTTCGCCACAGAGCTTATTTTCTGCAGTGATCCAAAATCCAATTTTAAAAAAC
>JAOVVB010133934.1:0-10000 GCA_028570985.1 Heterobranchus longifilis | reverse complement strand
TATTCAGTTTAATATGATATAAAACAGAGAAAAGCAGGAATATCTGAGCATTTTCTGCCATTTTTGCATGAAAAATTACTTTAACGATTAATCGATTATCAAAACAGTTGCCGATTATTTTTCTGTCGATCGATTAATTGATCAGTTGACTCATCGTTGCAGCTCTATAATATACATTATTTTGAAATGGGTGCTCTAAGTATATTTTGAAGCTAATATATTTGTACTTGTACTTTCCAGGACTTGTAACAGAGTATTTGTACCCTGTGGTATCTTTTGAGTGTTTTTTTTCCACTTACTGGCACTCCTTCTCGGTGTTCATGGAGCTGTCGGTGCAGTAGAAGAACTTGCCCTTGAAGAGCTGCACGGCGATGACAGCGAAGATGAACATGAAGAGCTGATACACGATGAGGATGTTGAAAACGTTCTTCAGAGACGTGACCACGCAGTCGAAAACAGCCTGCGCAAAAAGACAGACAAGAGGGATGACAAAGCAAGCACAGTCTGTCAGAGATCTGTCAAATAACACACACAAAAGGAAATGGCAGAGAGCGTTTGCAGATGTTAACGTCATACCTTGAGTTTCGGGAGCCTCTTGATGGTTTTAAGAGGCCGCAGGACTCTCAGAACTCTGAGGGACTTTATCGTCTTGATGTCTCGGCCTTTGTTGTTTCTGTTGACATTGAGACGCAGCATTTAGGAACACAGCCGCACACTCAGACGAGCACACATGGACACATGGTATAGACACATTCAAAACAGTGGAAAAGAAAAACACAGTAAAAGCAAAAAAGTGCATCTCAAAAACACAATGAAACACAGAGTGTGAGTGAGTGTGTGTACGGAGCCCAGCAGGTGTCACTGGTAAAGGTTTTGATAATTTGTGCAATTTGTACCCTTGAATTAATTATCTGTGAAAACAAATTAGTAATCACTTGCATTTTTAATTTTTGTCCACAAATCATGAAAATATGCCTTAAAATGACTCCTCTAATTTACTAAATCTACTTTATGAAATATTGGATTATTTTCTGTTCATTATTCGGCAAAAATGAATAATTTGAGGGTACAAATCATAATTCGAGGGCAGAAATGATTTGCCCACATTATCGAAAATGTTACCGCTGATAGCTGCAGAGCTCTACAGTTTGGTGAGATTTAGAACAAAAACACATTAAATACAAAAAAAAAAAAAGAAAAAACACACACATGAAAATAATAAAATAAATATATGAGAAGCTTATGGGAGACATTTACATTTAGTGTGACTGAAATTTTTACCCCATCACATTCCTGGTAGCCCCAACAGTGACACAATCCACAGGAACAACAGAGAAAAATTGAGGCATAAAGAGAGATACACCGTGAGCAAAGCTCGGAGGATCACAGCTATATTCACAACAGAGAAATTAACATACAATACAATCCTCTACAGTACAACAAAAGGCACAAAAGGTTTAGTTAGTTATCTGGCACACTCATGCTGGGAACGACAACGAAAATAAATATTGTTAGAGGCTTTTTAGCGTCACCCTCCACCTGTGTGTATACTCCCAAATTACACAGAAATCTATCTTGTTGTAGTGAGATTTAAATCTCATGCACAGGACCATGCATGCCTCCATGTTTGCAGAATTTGAGCTGCAACATTTTTTTTTTTTAAGCTGCAAAAGGTGTCTTTGAGGGAAGGTCGTTTATAACAATACTGTATGCCCAGAAAATGATTTGCTGCAGTGAGTCAGTCATTAGTCATCGGCAGGCAGCACTATATAGTGACTCACGTTAGAGCAAAGGCAATCAGAGCTCCCACCACCACAATGAAGTCCAGGATGTTCCACATGTCTCGGAAATAAGAGCCATCGTGCAGAATGAGACCCTGGTCTATCATCTGGAGGACAAACAGCACACCCACACGGACACAACAGCTTGAATACACACAGCAACACCTCCGAGTACATCTCCAGAGTATGTTCGATTCTTTCAAAGTGTGAACGGTGTCGTCGAAGTGGAGAAAAGATATGTTTCCGTTGCTCACCTTGATGATCATTTCAAAGGTGAACACTCCAGTGAAGACGTAATCAAAATACCGGAGGACCTGGGTCATTTACAAACGTACACAAAAGACAAAGACACAAGACGTTTCAGAGGGTGCAAACTCTCATTTTGTATCACTCTGGCACACACGCAGGCACGCACACACGTGTCAGATGTCAAACATATTGCAACCTTGGAATGCCTCCGCCAATTCAGCTCTACAAAAGAGAACGCAAAATGCCTTTTCTAAGATTTGACACTTGATTTTTGTTTTCCAAGATTTCTCTGGAGCTGTTTCACTACCAACCTCAATTTATTTCAGACTTTTTTCCAGGGTTGGAAATCTCAAAATTATCATTGTTTTTTTTTTTTGGCTGGTGAGTGAAGCAAATCTAGCATTTTACCAGCATTTGGCTGGTGCTAATTCTCAACCCCAGTCCAGATATCAGGGTGTGTGGCGACGTCCGACAAAAGTCATCCCAAAGATGGGAAATGACCGAGTACGCAGATGATGTGGAACATCTGTCTCTCTCTCGTACTAAAGTGTAGATTTTACTATCGCGTGTTTATTTGGTTACTCTTGACACTTTCCATGAGATGGAGCTGTGAAAACAAACTGCGCAGCTATTTCCCAGACAAAACTGCTGATTCTCACCTTGCATGTGTGTGAAACCAAATGTGTGATGACGACACATTGTTGCCGACGGCGTTATGTCAACTTGAGTGATCAAACAGTAAACCTGAAAGCTAAAACTTTGTCAGTAGTATTTCAGAATATTGTTCATTCATTATTTTTCAGTGTTGTGGAAAGAAGTGCTTCTTTGAGGATAAACGTCTATAAAAGATGGAGGACGGGTGGCAGCGGTCAGTGTAATACAAAGTCACATGTCAGTGACAGCCGTGTCACTTTGACGTTTCACAAATATGTTTCTAATCAAAGTTTGAGTCATGTATGTAACCTAAGGAACAAACTTACTTATTTTAACCCAAACCATGATCTTTTTCGAAACCTAACCACGTGTTTAACGTGTTTTTCACAATGTGCACCAATATGTTTCTCTGTAAATGCAGTTGAGTTGTTTTTAGGAGACAGGGCTGCGATGACTGATCGTGACAGTTAAATAAATCCAAGACTTCTGTGTAAACCAGTTGGCGCTTCTTTCAGGTGTCAGTATTCTTCATACAAAGTGCTTTTCAGCATCTGAAACTCCCCCGACAACTTTCCGACGTCAAAATTGTACCTTTCCCAAACTGACGATCAAAAAAAAAAAAGACATTCACGCCCACTTTATGCAGCGATTAGCCAGCTGCGTGGAGATGAGAAAGTATGCAGTATTTGAACTTCACTCTCAACTCTCTTTTTTTGTTTTGTTCTTCAAACAATTACTTCTGTCACTTTGCACAAATGAGTGCAACACTATGAAATGCCTTCGAGGAGAGACTGTCCTAAAAGTGTGCGCCGTTAAAACTGCTTTGTTTTGAGCTCCCCCCAGTTATTTCTAACTCACCCATAATGCACTGCTGTTTAACTGTTTTGCACCCGGTAAAAGGGTTTCTAGATCATGAATAAAACTGCAGACACTACAGGAGGGTGCTTTCCGATCTCACCTTGTTTCTGTCTGAGTTGGTGCACACGGGGTCCTCGGCAGCCAGCGCGATGCTGCTCGCCACGATCACGAGGAGGATGCTCATCTCAAAGTAGCGCATAGTGACCACATAGTGACAGATCCTCCTGATGCTGCGGATCAACGGAGCGGGAGGAGATGTTAACTGTTGGTTGATGAAAGAGCGTGCACACAAAGAGACAGAAACGTGTTTAATTTGATGGTCGGCGGTTTGGTGGATTTTGTGGCATCTTACGGGTTGGAGGCCTTGAAGATGAACATGCTGTCCGGAGCTACAGGTTTGGGAGGAATCGGAGGTTCCTCCTCCTCCTCCTCCTCCTCATCCTCCTCCTCCTCCTCCTCCGTGTCGTCCTCTTTGTCTGTGTGTTCAGAGTGGTATGCCTCCAGTTCTTTACTGTTCACTAAAACCCAGACAGAATGAAACGCTTTATGTGCACGGACAGCTATGATGAAGACGTGAGTCACTGACACAATGGATTCATCAAAAAAAAAAAAAAAAAAAACTGCGGCACTCTTATCAGATGTCAAACTCCTACACGCGTTGATACCGACACTAAATCCCACTTCGTGATTCACAGTAAAGATCTACCTGTCATGGGCGTGAGCTCCAGCAGCGGCTGTGCGGACATTTCGATGGCCACGCTTCCCGCCGTGTTGGATTTGTCACGTTTGACGGAGACCGGGCGGCTCTCGGACTCGATGGCCCTCACGCTGAACTCTGTGGCCTCCAAGGCGGGCTCCACGGGGATGCTGGGGTCCGAGTGCCCGCCGTCACCCTTCCCTGACCAGGTACGGTCCAGCAGCTGCTCGCACTGAGGAGGATCAGGAACGTCTCTGAAATGGAAAATATCACTGAACTGAAATCAGTGCAACGCCACGTATATGTTAGGACACGGAAACAACTGTGCAAAAGCTCTTGTATACTGAACTCTAGTTTATCTTTATCATCCTTTTGTTTCTGTATGATTATCTGATAAACATATATTCCATCTGAAATGTCGAGTTTTTAACCATGATGTCTATCGGTTTTAGTTGAGTTATTTGATATGGACATCACAGTAGTCCACAGGAAGCTTTTGTTTTTAAAAGTTAAAAATAAAAAGTTGTTCATCTTTGAGCCATGATTTAATACCTTCATTAAAAACATTATAAATGTGTTTGATAGACAGTTCCAGGAGACTGAAATGTCTCAACAACTATTGAATGGATTACCAAGAAAGCTGGTGTTGACATTCATGACCTCCTCAGGACAATTTCCATCTTTCCATCTGGTCAAAATAAATTTTTTTCCAGCACTTTGGTTTAAACTAAAACTAACGACATTCCCATCAGCCTCAGCTGTTGTTTGTGTTCAGTGCTAATCAGCTGATGTTAACAAGCTGAATTAAGATAATGAACATAGTAAACATTAAACCTGCTCATCATTGACGTTAGTGTCACACAGTGAGCATGTTAGCACTGAGCTCAAAGTACCACAGCCTCAGCACGGCTGTAGACTCAGTCTGGCTTTTTATGTTAAAGGATAGATCCACATTTTTTCTAATCTGTCTTAAAACAACACTCGGATACTAATAAGTAGATTTCATGACTTATTGTTGCAGCAATACGAGGCCTCAGCAGTTCGACAAAACTAATAGAAAGTTACACTCTTTTTTTAGAGGGAAAAAGAGGGAACTAAAAAGACAGCAACTTTGGAAAATGCACATTTGATTTGTCGAACGCAGACTTCTGAAGCCTGCATGCATTGTTGCATGAAAGACAGACTGTGGATTTTTGGATGGATATCCAGAACTTTTTTCAGTGTACATATGTGCATGAGAAAAATGTTCAAAACATGTGGCTGTATCCTTTAAAAGAGAAATGACAAAGTGTGATTCTCTTCAGTGACATTTCAGATAATTACATACAATGAGAAAAGAGTAAAAGTATGCAAGAGTTGATGAGAGAGCGGCCTTACCTTCGACAGTCTTCTCCAACTTCTGCGTACGGGTTGGCGATGCATGTTCCGCAGTCGTCTTGGACCGACCCTCCTTCTGCCTCTGCTTTCTCTTTCTCCTCTCTGTCGTCCTTCTCCTCCCTCTCGTCCAGGGTCTTCCTCTCCTGGCTGTGCGACCGTCTGACTTGCTGCACCTCGTGCGGCGCCTGCGTGCAGTCCAGACTCTTGGCTTCGGTGCGAGCGTCGCGGTGACGGTGCCGTCTGTGTCGGGCCCCGTCCTCCGGCCCCTGGCTGGGCCTGAACTTGCGGGCCATCCTGTGCCGGCCCCCGCCTGTGGCCCGGTGGTTCGCACCTCCTGTTTTCTCCTCGTTCAGGTTTACCAGAGGCTCGGCCGCCGGAGGCTCCGGCATGGGGATGGTGATGGACATGGGGGGCTCGGGGAGGGGCATCCCCACAGACATGGGAGACTCGGGCAGGTGAGCCGGGCTGGCCTCCGAGGAGAGGGTGGCGCCGTGTTTGGGGATGGTGGGAGTTTCGACGGTGTCCTCCGTAGGGCTCCCGAACAGCTCCTCTCTGCTCGCCATCTGGCGGCGTTTGCGCAGCTGATTGGCTCTCTGCTCCCACACCGACATGTTGACCTTTCTCCTCCTCTCCCGCCGGGTGACAAAGGCGTTGGAGCCATTGAGGGGCTGTTCGTCCGCGGGCCCCGTCCTGTCCTCGGGCTCATCTGGGAAGTTGGGCCGGCCTCGGTGGATGGCTCGTTTCCTGTATAGGTAGGGTCTTCTCCTCCCACTACGGACACCAACATATTTCATATCAACATGGAGCAGCAGCAGGAGCCAGAAGCATCAAGACTTTAGTGTCCATTTATAAAAGAATATTCAAACAAATCAAATAAAAGTTGCAAGAAAAGGACAGACCTTTTCTGTGAATTTATAATGTTAGTTAATTATCAACACAAAATAAATCCCATGGAAAAATATGCAAAATACTTCAAG
The DNA here is from genome assembly GCA_028570985.1 of Heterobranchus longifilis. Classification (NCBI taxonomy): domain Eukaryota; kingdom Metazoa; phylum Chordata; class Actinopteri; order Siluriformes; family Clariidae; genus Heterobranchus; species Heterobranchus longifilis. The sequence continues at coordinate 3,407 of JAOVVB010133934.1, read as the reverse complement.
CTAAAAAAATGCATCCAAAAAATGAAAAAAAATAAAGATACCTGAGAGGTAAGGACAGATATAAAAAGAACCAAAACCACAAGAACAAAAAAAAAGGTAAAGTGCAGGATTTAAGTACAAACAAGAGTGTAGAAAATAATCTCAATAATCGAGTAGGAAAACTCAAGGGAGAAATTCAGTGAGACAGAGATGCATACAATTATACTTACTGGTATTCAGATTCTTTTGCTGTCCATGTAATCAATGAGTGATGGTTTGAAAACAAGACATTAGTGTTTTACAACATACACAGAACATTTGTTGTGACACGGAACAAAATGTATGACGGCGACGCAAAGTTATCCAGTTTACACGCACGTTCAGACGAGACTGAAATCTCTAAGACTGATAATGTCGAGGAAGCATTACATTTCACGACCGTTTAATATTTTCTTAAATTAAGGTTTAAGGTTCAAATTGTTTCGAAAGCGGACAGAATGTCAAAACACACAACATTTTGGTCAGTGCCACATAACAGGCATAAAACAAGACAACGTGATGGAACCAGCAAAACACTGCAAAACATCAGAATCAGCATCTGGAAATCCGCAACACGTACAAGACTAACATTCAAATATGTAACAGACAAATGATACATTCAGTGTCAGCTAGAGTCAGTTGTACGTTTTCTCACTTTACAGAGTTAAAAAGTGTCTGTATTTTGTTGTCTTTTGTCTGTAATGCAGTTTGTAACTTTGTTAAGATACATGCTACATAAAGTCAAAGTTTATTGTTATTACATGAGTTTAGGGAGTTTATTTAACCAGGGATTTGCATTTTCAGCTTATTAACAAACATCATGTAAACATTTATATTATTTCCTGCAGGAATATAAATGTTTGAGGTACTGGTGTCTACCCATTTAGATATAAAACTTTAAACACTTGGAATAAGTAAACCTTCACAGTGAATATTTAGTTTATCATTAATTTTTTGGGGGGGAAATGTATTTTGGTAGTAAAATCGAGCAGAATTTGTTTTAAAAACACTCTCTTGTTGGTGTTTTCAGGTGTTTTTGGGAAGTTGCAACATTCAAGACTCGACGATCTGATGCAGAAAAACAAACCTTTAATCAGCCTCGTCTCAGGAAAAGTCATTTTGCGTGTCATCGCGACGCATTATTTACTTTTCGAGTGTCATTTCACGGCATGTAGTCGCACCAGGCTTTCAACGAACGGCAAGTCAGGTGACGTATTATAAAAAGCTGCGTGAGGAGGTCAAACAAACATGTCTTTCACCCAGGACACCGCTGTTAGTGTCCCGTGTGAAAACAAAAGTTTGAGTTATTTACGTTGACTACTTAACTTTTTAAATCACTGAGGAGAATTACTGATGTCAAATACATTTTTTGCAACTTGATTTTCATATTGTACTGGCATGAACTACAAATAAAGGTCCACCTGGTCCAACACATTGTGGTTTAGATAATCTAGCTCGTCATGGAAATACCCAGAGTTTGAAGTTAATGGTGTAAAACGTGCAAAAATAATGAGTGCAGACCTAAACAAGCCAGGCCAGTGCTTAATGTGTCTCTGTTTTAGGATTCAGTAATGCAGCTGACACGTGTAGAGTCAGACCGATATATATATCAGCCAGCCATATTATCACATTTTTGTCTTGTGTTGTCCGATATGACGACTTTTGAAATGGTTTTTTTTACAGAACATGTAAAGCAGAAAATGATGCTTGGTGGTGATTTAGAAATGGTGTAAGTTGACTAATACTGAACATACAGTACTGATGTTTATTTAGCTATGTATTTGATTTGTATTTATTCTTTATTTCTAGAATAGGAGGGCCACTCCAACATTCAAGTTCTATGAGAAAGTGTATTATTCTGAAGATTTACTTTTTATATTTCCATTACTATCATATTTTCATCATACTTAACACAAAAATGCAAACCATAGTTTTTATAAATGTAATATTCATTCGTTTTTAACAGTGCAAATATTTGATTTGATTATTATATTTCTGACATCATGTCGCGGGCCGGAGGGTGGGGGCCGGAAATGGCCCCCAGACCGACAGTTTGAGACCTCTGATGTAATGCATTGTATGTATAATGTATAATAATGTTCAATATTCTTTAATAAAGTTATTTGTTTAGGAAAGCAGCCTTTCTAAATACCTTTGCATCATCACATCGGTGCAATATCGATATATAGAAAAGGTGTATTTTCATAAAATATATCGGTAATTTGTGAATTTCCCCCGTTGAAAATCTGTACCGGTCTCAGAAGTCCCATATCGGTCGGGCCCGAGACTCTCAACTCCACTGTCACACAGACTCATACTAAGAAGGAAAACTTGGCTGAAATCTGACACACACAAAGTGTGCCTCCTCCCAGTAGAGTGACATACTGCGACTTCCCAAATATATTTGAAAACTACCTCCTGCCCTCCTCCTGACTTACTGGATCATTAGACCTGCGGGAAAACCACGGGGTCATCGGAAAGAGCAGGAGGTCAGTGAAGAATCTCATTACCACTCAGGACCGTTATAGAAGGAACGTTCCAGTAACGCTGCGAAATCCTACAGTCTGTAAGAGGTCATGCTTTTCAATCAGGCACAGTCAATAAACATTCAGAATGCCTTCGACATGCCTTTCTAACTTTGCATTCACCGTCACCATGCAACAGGAGGAGCATTCACCAGGGGCGCTGGTTCTCAGAGTCCACAATCCATCACAAAGAAATTCTTATTGATTTAATCCACAGATCTGCAAAACTGAGTTTTAGAAGAATCATGCAAAAGCACAACTTTAAACCGCGTGTTTACAGAGATGTGCTCATAAGGTTTCTTGGAAATGAGTCATTCAGCAAGAAAAAAGCATTAAAAACGAAAATATTGATCTTATTGGCTACAACTAATTGATTTTTTTTTACACAGCTCTTCTCTCTGAGTCACTGTGTAACAGCAACAACTGACAGCTGATTTGAATTGTGTGAAATCAGCACACTTGTTGATTTCTGTTGTCATTTTCAGCAGTAACTGTAACGTTTAAAGATATATTCCATATTTCCTCAACTCCTCCTTTATTTCCCTCAGTTGCAGAGGGTAATATCTGAAACAGGCTAATATTAGAAGGCAGGCCTTTATTTCTAATTCCTTCTGTTTGTTTGGACAATAACACGTTAGATGAGTAATCCAGAACAACAAGATGTTGAAAATAACATGATTATTGTTGAATTTATTAAGTTAAATGCTTAGCTGGCAACAAATATGACAGCTAGGGCTGCACGATATCAGGAAAATATGCGATATGTGAAAACGTTGTTGAATATTGCGATGAAATTACTTGTGATAAATAAATATCAGTTCTGTCTTTCTGCTGCTTTCAGTATTCTGCTAAAATACAACAAAT